>VUQS01076180.1:3333-18595 GCA_015108495.1 Heterochromis multidens
TATGTTTCCTGGTTGATGGAGACCAGAGTTTATGGCCCTTTTAATGAGTTAAGGAAGAATAAACAATACTTAAAAACAACAATACTGCCTGCAAATCCAACTGTACAAGGCAGAAAGCTCCTCCTACTTCTGCTTTAAGATGCAGCAGTCAGTATGCCTAATTACTTTGTACTTGCTAACTGCATCTTAAACTTCAGCAGTGAGACTGTAAAACTCACCATCAATGCTCATAGTATTTATAGACCTAATGTAGTCATTTTGTCTCTTTGGCATTGGAGTTTCTTATGTCTAATCTACTGCTGTTGTTTCCTCCTCAGTCACTCCTATGATTGAATTTAACTTTTGCATTACTTTATATGCCGGTGTTTCCCAGAGCTGGATCCTGAAACCACTGATGAATCTCGGAGTTGCTTAATGTACATACCAAGTAATGCGTTTTGTTTGTGGATTGTCCTTCTAGGTGGGAATACTTTCCAAGAATTTATATCTGTGGGAAAATCTTATTATAGGGAGTACAAAAATATATTCTAGGAGGTAAAATGTAATACTAGCAATAATTTCCAAGTAGTTCCAAATGATTAAAGATGGGTTAAGGCTATGACTAAGATCAGGAATTATTATATAATATGATATGCCTTTTGAATAGAGTAAGCATGTTTTGTTATTCTCATGAACATGTGAAGTTAAAAGTAATGTCATATGCAGTAGCCAAAGCAGAGAGGAGGAGGGAAAGGAGGTTAGAAGTTAAAATACACTCACTGAACACTTTGTTAGGTACAGCGTGCTAGTACTGCGTTGGATCCCTTTTTGCCTTCAGAACTGCCTTAATTCTTTGTGGCAAGGTCCTGGAAATTGTCCCAGATTTTGGTCCATATGGACATGATAGCATCACACAGTTGCTGTTTCTTTTAATATTGTCATGTTGAAACCAGTTGATTTGAGCTTTGTGACGTAGTGTGCTATCCTGCTGGAAGCAGCCATTAGAAGATGTGTCGTCATCAAGGGATGGACATGGTCAGCAACACTCAGGTAGGCTGTGGCATTTAAACAATGCTCTGTTTGTACTAAGGGGTCCAAAGTGTGCCAAGAAAATATCACCCACACCATACCTCCACCACCACCAGCCTTAACCACTGTGGAAAAAAATGCAGGATGGATCCCTGTTTTCATGTTATTTACAGCAAATTCTGACTACCATCTGAATGCTGGAGCAGAAATTGAGACTCATCAGACCAGGAAACGTTTTTCCAATCTTCTGTTGTCCAGTTTTGGTGAACCTGTGGAAATTGTAGTCTCAGTTTTATGTTCTTAGCTGACAGGAGTGTCACCCAGTGTGGTCTTTTGTTACTGCAGCCCATCTGCTTCAAGGATGGACATGTTGTGTGTTTAGAGATGCTCTCGAATTGTTATTTGAGTTACTGTTGCCTTTTTATCAGCTCAAAGCAGTCTGGCTATTCTGCTCTGACCTCTGGCATCAACAAGGCATTTTCACCCAGAGAACTGCTGCTCACTGAATATTTTCTCTTTTTCAGACCATTCTCTCTAAACCCCAGAGATGGTTGTGTGGGCAAGTCCCAGTAGATCAGCAGTTTCTGAAATACGAATACAAAGCCCGTCTGGCACCACCAACCACACTACGTTCAGAGTCACTTAAATCACCTTTCTTCCCCATTCTGATACTCAGTTTGAACTTTACCAGGTTGTTTTGACCATATCTACATGCCTAAATGCATTGAATTGCTGCCATTTGATTGGCTGATTAGAATAAGCAGTTGAACAGGTATACTGAATAAAGTGTCCAGTGAGTGTAAATGCTTGGTAAGGTGGAGTGTGTGAATTTTTTTTCTTATTTTTAGCTGCAGGGAAAGATTAATAGTGTTTCAGTGTCAGCACTGTCAGGAATCCTTTTCAGAAATAAACCCAACTTTGTGACACCAGAAAACCTGAGTTTAAGCCTAAAGATAGCTGGATAACCCAATAATTGTGCTTTACAGCACATACCCACTAAATCAGTAGCTGAATCATGAGAACAAGAGCAGGAAAGTACATTTAAAGGGAAGAAGTGTTAAAAATTCTTTGATATGTTTTGATCAGCACTGCATCAATTGGTTGATTGCTGACATGACAGGACCTTATATAGTTGTCCTGCTGAATGTGTTAGCAAACAAGTACTGTATTGCATATGCAGCAGATAGAACTATATTAGCATTTATTTGGAGTCGTGTTTGCTGCTGCCTCATGAACTCATGAAAGACCTCTCTCTAGATGCTAAACTCATTGGGGACTTGCTCATGATTTTTCCCTATAATGTGTTTTACAATATAAAGTTTCTGGAGATGAGTATTGTGAATCGGCACAATAAATTTAATTTAAATTAAAATAAAACTGTTCATCAGAATGTCGTTAACTTTGTGTGATGTTTACTCCAGGTAGCACACAGTGTGTTTTAACAGGGCCTTTTAATTAGCTGCAGGTACCAGATGAGCTGCAAGTTTCAACCAAAACAAAATAATTCTAACAGTTTAGGCTGTAAAACTAAATTAATAAGCTGGAGGACACTAAAGTTCTCTGTAGAGTTGGAGGAAACTATAAATGTTGCCTTTTAATAAAAAAAAAAAATTACTCTTTTTTCCTCAAGGAATCGAAAATTAATCAAATAAAAATACAAAAAATCTAAAATATGAACAGTATTGTCCATTGTCTTCTATAATAGTAAATAAATGTATGTTTAAATTTCTTATTATATACATAAGGGTAATGCAATTACAGTAAGTTCAAAAGACTTTTGTTGTGGATATTTTCAGGCACAGTAATCACTTTGATTAAACTTGTCTATCATGGCTACTCATGCTGTGTTATTGCTAGCAGACATAAACTCCTACATATCTAAGCTATTAAGCTGCCATCAATTACTGTTAGAAGTATGATATAATGAGATACACTGTTCACCGCTGAAGCAATTATCACTTTCTAACCAAGCTGAAAAGCTCTGAGTCCGCGGTTTTAATTCTCTGCCCGCTTTTATTGTTAAACTAACAGCATCATAAACAATTTCCCACATGGACACATCACTATAAAAGAGTAAAATAAGATGATTTGTTTAACTGCCTCATTAGCGAAATCAAGAGGTAAAAGACAGTGTTAAATATTGTGATACATCTCATGGTGTCAGGGAGAGTCTAAGTGTTTTCTCAAAGGTAGGTAATTAATGTGTAATCTCCTTTGTGTGAGAATATGAATAACACGCTCTTGCATGCTCCTTAATTTGTGTAAAATGAACATGAAGCAAGTTAACAATAATTAGATACATGTCTTGGTTGTTGTTCTGTTAATGAAGCAAGAATCAGGGTGATGGGGCAAAAAAAAAATAAAAAGAAGCGATGTATTAAATTCAACACCAAATGTGATTTAAGAGTTTAAATAGTATTTTAAAATTTTAAACACAGAGTTGAGAACTTTTTTTGTTTTGTTTTTATAACAAATATAATCTTTTTAATAGACTCAGTATCATTTATTTTAGTTAGAAAATTTTGACAGAAATGAGTAATTCTTTTATTTTATTTTATTTTTTTTTTATGCCAAGGATGTATTTTAAAAATCTGGCCTACTCAGAAGCCTCCTTCTTTGCACGAGAGATGTGGTGCCTCCTTGATTCAGTGCTGTTATTTGATGATGTATAAGCTCTGGTAGCATATCCTATAGGATTCCAGTTTAATAATTTAATAGGAGAATAAATTGAAACATTTGTAAGGTTTTACAGGCAGCAGTCTATTCTTCTTAAAGGAAGTTCTGTCTGTGCCTGTCTTCTCCTTTACCACTTTATTGCCCCACTTTCTCTCTGTCTCCCACACAGTACTTTCTCCCTCTCCTCACCCCACCTTCCTGCCTACCATTTCTTTCTGTTACTCTTTTCTCTTATTCATCCTTTTCTCTCACTATCCTTTTAATTTAATCTTCAAGTTAGTTCTCAGTTTGAATTTGTTTTTCTGTTTTCACATTCAGATAATACACGTTTGTACAATGGGTGAGAGGGTACAGTTTTAATTACTGCTCACTCTGCCAGGGCACAGGGAGGTCACTGTAGATGCTGCTTCCTCACCTGCCAATAGAAATAGTTTTTGTCTATGCACTATTGTTTTTTTTCTTATATTTCTTTCTTTTATGTTTACGTTATCCTACTTTTCCCCACTGATGATGGGTGGTTTTGAAGTGGCATTTTAAGCCACCTTCTATAGACACATGAACCCTAAACCAGTTTGGATTTTCTGGTGGGAGCTTTACCAAGTCTCAAACCTAAAGGGTGCTCGTCAGAATCAAAGTGAATGAAAAATATGCCTTGTAGAATCAGTAAAAAATATCTTAGACATTTTTCATTTTAACCCCTTTCTGCATTTTTCATTTTACCTGTATTTCCCTCCTACTTATTTTATACTTTTTTATACTTTTTATGATTATCATCACCTCTTGGTAGTGGTAGTCTTGCCTTTTTTTTTTTTGCTACTGTAGTTGAAGGAAAGACGTCTTTCACCTACAATCAAATAAACAGTGAAAAGAAATGGATTTGACGTGACTTAAACAATCAATACTGGCACTCTAATGCAGTGTGTCTTATAGTATGAGGTGGGACCTAAATTAAATATAGATTATCATCCAGTTGTGTCCCTGCAGTAATATATTTTCATGAACTTCAGTGACCAGGGGAAGACAACATAACAGATAGTTTGATTTCAATACCAGGATGGATACAAGTTAATAATCCCTTCCACTAATGCTATTTACAGGACCTTTCTATCTTTTTTCTTGTGTCTGTGTCTGTATTACTGTCATATCAGATTTTATCCAGTGCTCTAAACACATAGATCTGCTTTAAGACTGTCTCTTCTAGTAAGTCAATTAGTCTTCCATAATGTGAAGTCTAATGCTGTAATGGCTGAAGATGGATCTCAGGAAGTGGCCAAAGATGCCATTCACATTGGAGCCATTGACACTTGTAAACTTATTAAAGGAAAGCCTGAGTCTGGGGATGGTAGCATCTGTCTCGTCAGTTGCTCAGTCCACTGTTTTGATCTGGAGTGTTAGACATTCAAAAATGAATCCCACTGACTTTGGTAAACTACTTACTTTTTCTCTATGCTGTAACATACCATTTTAAGGAGCTCAACAACTAAATATCATGATTTTTCATGGGGGTCTTTGGATTTTTAATGGTGCATTATCCTCCTGGAAGCTTCCTGGACACTGTGGTCACAAAGAGATGGACATGGTGAGCAACAATGCTCACATAGGCTGTGACATTTAAACAATGCTCAGTTGGTACTAAGGGGCCCAAAGTATCAAGAAAATATCTCCCACACCATTACACCACCAGCAGCCTGAACTGTTTATACAATGCAGGATGGATCCATGCTTTCATGTTGTTCATGACAAATTCTGACCCTACCATCTGAATGTTGCAGCAGGAATTGAGACTCATCAGACCAGACAAGGTTGTTCCAATATTCTGTTGTCCAATTTTGTTAAGCCCGTGCGAACTGTAGCCTCAGTTTCCTGTTCTTAGCTGACAGGAGTGGCACCCAGTGTGGTCTTCTGCTGCTGTAGCCCATCTGTTTCAGAGATATATACAGTATGTATATAGAGATGTATATTCAGAGATACTCTTCTGCTTACTTTTGTTGTAACAAGTGGTTATTTGAGTTCGTGCTCGAAGCAGTCTAGCCATTCTGCTCTGACTTCTGGCATCAACAAGGAATTTTTGCCTAGAGAACTGCTGCTCACTGGAGGTTTTCTCTTCATTTGGACCTGTAATCCCTAGGGATGGTTGTGTGGGAAAATACCAGTACCAGTGAAATACTCAGACTAGCCTGTCTGGCACCACCAACATTCAAAGTCACTTAAAGTCACTTCTCCATTCTGATGCTTGGTTTGAACTTAAGGAGGTCATCTTGACTACATGCCTAAATGCACTGATTTGCCATGTGATTAATAAGATATGTGCTTTACTGTGCAGTTGAACAGGTGTGCCTAATAAAGTGGGTGGTGACTGTAAAATATAAATATAAATAATATAAATAAAATATGCACAAATTTGTCGCAAAAACAACTTTGTAAAAAGAACAGCATGTATGTACATGTCCTCCAAAATCAACTACAAAGTATCGTAATCAAATCAACTGTGTGTCCTCGTTGTTTGCAGCTGTCCCTGTGCACGTCTGCAAGGGTGTAGAATTGAGGCCTTTAAGCCCAATTCATGATTTCCATGTCTATGTGCATGCACCAGCCTGGACTGAATATTCACATGCACACAGTTACATTGATAAAACATTTTTGATACTCATTAGTATGACATGTCGACATGTTTTCATGGATGAAAAACGGTGACTGCATGGCAGCAAGAATTTTATCTCCAATGTTTGTTTATGGCAGATCATCGAGCAAAAAGGAAACAAAGAAACAAAAACACCACTTGTGTTAATGTACATACATGTACTTGTAGAACTGGTGTTTGAGCCATTAACTACAATCTTTATTTTCCTGTGCTGCTGGTATGCTTGCAGTGCATACAGTCTGTACAAACACACACAGATGTACTTGGATCGATGATGAAATTGACGTTAGAAGAACATGCAAACATGGAAAGCATAGATAGGTTTTTATTTTTGTTTCAGCTTTGAGAGATGATCTTATAGAAAGCTGCTGCTTTAGTAGAGTTGATCTTCTCTAGAAAGGTGTTCAAGACTATTTTCTTTTCTCTTTGAATGCAAGCTCAAATTTTGTTTCATTATTGCAGCTCAGTACAAGGATGTCAAGGATGAATACTTTAAACGCATTACTAATGGCTTTACAGTACTTCATGTCATGAAAGCCAGTATTGGTAATAGCCCATTTCCATGGTCTGATGTGTGCTTTTTCTAAAAAATAGCTCCTATATCACACTGCCTTTAAAGACTCACAGCTCTGTTGTGTCAACCACCACCCAATTTGTTTGGGATAAATGTAAGACCTTGAGCTAGAAATTGAACTTGCCATCCATGAGTAAACTGAACTGGCTGTGGGCTGCTATTAGACTTACTGAAGATATATTCAAATGTAAATGAAATGCTATGTGAGCATGATGGATTAATATGTATTTATGCATGGTTAGTGCAGGCACACAGGAATGAAGAATCACTTTGGTACTGCTCATTTTTATAGTCACCTCAGCACTTCACTTTAATATTATCATGGTTTTGAAGAGTCTCTCTATAACATTGTTTCAGTTCATTTCATGTCTACTTTTTTATGGTAATTTTACACAGAAGAGTAAATCCAAGGAAATCTGAAAGCATAAGGATCAGGCTGTACCTGCAATAGGACATGAAAGTGTATGTGTTTTAATGTCCTGGTTAATGCACCACTGAATCCACCATTACAAGTAAAATATTCCTGAAGTAAAGATACCTAAATACCACTTGAAAACAGACCTCCACTTTCCTCTTTTCGCTTTCCAGCAGAGCAGAGTCATGCTGTGTGCTGCAGTGCTTTCTATCTACTGCATGAGCATAAGATGACACTTCTTGTATGAATAATGTCATCCCTTGTGGTTATCTTTCACTCCCTGTGATCCACTCTGTACTCTCTCTCTCAGCATGGTAGGAAGCCCATCTAGAAACATTAGATCCTTGGCAGCACATTGAAAGATTATAAGACAAATGTGAAGGAGAATTAACACAAAAAGTCATGTCTTACTAACATAGATGAAGGTTGTTAGGTCTTGTTTTTATGTTATGACTCTAATAATAAAGCTTTCAAAATACAGTAAACTTGTTCAAAAGTCTAAGATTATATGAGCAAATCCTTTGTCACAGGCTAAAATTTGCCAAATTTCAAATGTGTTTGTCTCAGTTTTTTTCTTCTTCGCATAAAATGTGTTGCTTTAAATTTGTGTTTCTTTTGTTCAGACCTATTTTCTAGTTTTTGACCCTGTTCTCCCAATTCGGTGACAAGCGGGGGAGAAAATGGGATAGTAGGACAAAACCACTAAGATTTGTTCAAACAGATGAAAAGCTGCGAGAAAGCTTTAGGAAGATTTTGATGCATTTTAAATCACTGCCAGCTGGACATGTCATCTGCTCATTGGCATGAGACAAAGTGTTCCTCTTCAATGGATTGAAAGGTCGGGTTGACATCTCAGCTCCCTGCAGGGACTCACACTTGTGCACCAGAGATACAGTATGTGTGTGGATACACAAAAGTGCCCAAGCGCATATGGTTTTTCTTGTGACACATTGGTTTCTGTGTATTTGTGAGATCCTGCTGCAATGAAGCGGAAGAACGTTCAATTTAGAGAGTCAGTAATTCCTACATGTGTGATGGTGATCTGTGTTAATCTCTAATTTGCAGCATGGTGTTTATACTTTCCATTATATAGTAATGGATAGAGATACACAAAGAGAATAAGAAAGGGGAAAAGAGACATAAAAGGAAGCAATGAGATTTACTGTAGAAAGGGGAGCTGGTGCTGGAGAATGCAGAGGTCATTTTGCAGGTCATTGTGACATTGGGTGTTGGTTAAGATCACAACTCTGACTAAAAATGAGTGCTTTTAGATTTGACAAGACTTTTAAGGATTTCCTGACTTTTGTTCTGATCTCTGTAGAGATAATCCCACACTGCTTCAATAATGTTGAGGTCCAGGCTCTGGGGAGGCCAATCCATGACTGATGGTGTTCCATTGTGTGTTTTATGTTTGTGTTGCATAGGCAGTGTGTTTGGGATCATTGTCATGCTGAAAAATGAAGCCATTGCCAATCAGACTTGCAATACATGGAATTGCATCGTGGATCAAAATCTGATGACACTTTCCCTAACACCACTGGCTGAAATGGAGCCCCAAACCATGACAGAGCCTCCACCATGTTTTACAGATGGCTGTATATACTGTTGTACCTCTCTCCTGACCGCCTCCATATATATTGACAATTATTTGAACCAAATTTTCAAATTTAGATTCATCACTCCATAAGACCTGTTGCCGTTGATTTTTTTTAGTTCAGTTCTTGTGTAATGTGGCATACCTCAGCCTTTTCTCCCTGTTTCTCTTCCTTAAAAATGGCTTCTTGACAGCCACCCTTCCACTGAGACCATTTCTGATGAGGCTTTGGCAAATAGTAGATGGATTAACAGAAGGGCCAGATGCATCTCTCATCTTCTGTGTCAGGTCTTTGCTGAAAACGTTCCTGTTTCTTAAGGACATGACTTTCAGATACCGTTCATCTGCTGTAGATAGCTTTTTAGTCCTGCCACTTCTTCTTTTGTCCTCCACTTGTTCAGTTTCCTTCAGTTTTTTAAGGACACACTGCTCACCATGCTGAGCTATGCCAAGTTATGCTACCTTTGGGAATCACCTTGTTGGTACAATAATAGAATTTTATACCTCTCAATTTGTGTTATGTTTGCCCTTTTTTGTAGATTCAGCTAAAGAAATGCAAACAAATTGTGTGTTTTTGCAACATGCTGCTAGTAACAAAGTGCTTGAAGATACAATTCAATTTTTTTTTTTTGCTAAGTGTTCTGTGTAGACACAACACTGGTTCATCCCTTCAGTTAGGTACGTTTTTTATGTATGAGTGATTCATAGGTCAGTGTTTAGTGGCTTTAACAAAATAAAAAAAACAAAAAACAAAAACATCCCCCTCAAAATAATCAAGGATGGGACTGAAAATAAGTGAAAAGCAGCCAATGTCCAAAAAAAAAACTTTGAAAGACCTTCAGAAAGTCTGGAGAAAAAGTCTGGAGAACTATTAAGATTAAGACCACTTGAAAAATTAAAAGAAAGTCTGGCTGTTAAAGAAGTAAGGGGCAACTCACAACTTTTGCAGAGTACTGGAAGTCAAGGTGTAGTTTACAGCTTTTGCTGGAATGCTTTATCAGAGAATCATAAATGCTGTCCAACAAACAACATTTTCTTTCCACACTGTTCACCTGCTGACACTTATTGCTCTTTTTGCCACCTGTAAAAAAACAGCACTCCAGTGGAAGGTTGTGTCCTTTTGCTTTTCTCATTCTGTCTGTCTGTCTGTTGAGGTGACTCACCACATTTAGATAAAAATAGTCATAAACTGCAGAATTACTTTGTAGTATTGTACTAATGACACTACCAGTCTTTGCAGTAATACAGTTATTTTCAGCTCCTCCCTTATTCACGAGGCATCACCACAATGAGTAGATTCACATGCTTTTTTTTGTTTTGTTGTTGTTGTTTGTTTGGTTTTTATGATGCCTTCCCTTATATAACCCCAAAGGGATTTGCGTTCCCTCCTGGGATCCTGGAACCTTTCACTTGTTAGGCAAATGTATAAACCACTACACTATGTCTTTGCAGTAATACTTTGAACAAAATGTGCATTGAATTTCTGAAGTACAGTTATATAAAAGAAGACAGTATCATTTATGGCATTCTTCCTGCTCTTTTCACAGTCAACAAGCACAAGCCATGGATAGAGGCCTCTTATCATGGAGTGATCACAGAGAACATGGACACAGTGCTGCTGGACCCTCCGCTGGTAGCTCTAGACAAAGATGCCCCAGTCCCCTATGCTGGTAGGAAATGCAAATGCACAATAACAAACACATTAATATCTGATGTATAGCAAACTACACACATTTTAACACAATGCAGCATTTTTATATACACATATAGTACACACACACACACACACACACACACACACACACACACACACACACACACACACACGCGCACGCATGCACACACACAGAAAAGAATTTGACGAGGATGCTTCAGTGCTGTGTGCAGGCAACTGTGGCAACTTCGCACCCCAAGACAAAAACAGATGATCCACCAGTTCTCTGTACTCACTGTTTGTCATGGAGACTGAATTCCATTTATCACAGTTAGCAGTCTAAAACAAATGGCTTTCTTTTTAAAGGGAACAATTTTTTTCTTAGCATTGTGTAGAATTACTTTACATGGACACAAAAAAAAAGAAAAGAAAAAAATAAGAGTTTCTTTCTAAGTTCACATAAAACTTCTGGCCAGGATTGAGGTAGTTTAAATTCACAAACGCATAGACCAAGGTTTTCAAGCTTACTCTGGTTTATGAAAATAGGTTTATTTTTATGCTTTTAAAGCCTCTTCAGTCTCCCTGTCGGGGATCTTTTCGTGGCTTCTGCTGAGGCAATTTTTCCCCATAAGCTGAAATGCCCCATTAACCTGAACAAAAGGTTGCTCTTAAATATTGAAACATATGCATATAACTGTCTTCAGCCGTGTCAGCATTTCATGATGACAATATTTATTTCGGAAGCAAAACAATACTCTGTCATTTTCACTAGAACACTCATCCAGAATTTAAGCAGGTTACGTTACAGACTTTGTATTTGTAGCAACCCGTCCATCTCAGCTCCAGTTCAATTTAAATTAAGTGTTAGCGATATGTATTCTGCTATTATACATTTCCTTTAATCCCAGCCACTGCAGCATTCACTATTAATTAGTGTATTATATATTAAAAAAGATTTCATCAGATTCATTTATCCCCAAAAATGTAAATACCCTTAAGGTGTCTAGTATGTGCCCGTTAGCAGTAACTGTTTCACTTAAAAGTTTGGTTACTGAGAGCGCACTGTAACTTTTTCTGAAAAAAGTCCCCAGTGTAGTAGTCCAGTAAAAATCTCCCAGGTAGCATGAAAAACAACTCAGGAACAGCCTTTGTTCAGTTTAACTTTGTATTGTTCTTGTGTTTGAAGTTCGAGTTGCCACAAAGCCCATAGTCTGTAACATAGACATGGGTGCTCTGGGTGTAGCACTCACATGTGACACGTATAATAATGATGGTGCAACATCATTATAAACCTCATCTCCAGATTATGGTTTCTGGAGCTGATTATATTGCCTAACAAGAGCTAAAAGACAGCCGTTACACAGGTACAGCAGTGCTGACAGTGACAGGAAGAAAAGGGACAGAGAGTGCTGTTATAATTAGACAAAGTATTCTGAGACTCAAAGGCAAACGAAGAGGCTTTTGGCAGCTAACGCTTAACAGCTCATTATGGCGAAATGGCTGCTATTAATCCCAGAGCTGACAACCATGGAAAACTGATACTCAGCTATTTTTCTTCTTCTGTTTTCCTTTTTTGTGTGTGTTTGTGCCAAAGCAATCTTTTCTGTTGTTTTCAGTGTTTCTCGTGAGCTGTTCTGTAAATAATGGGTAAAGACACCTGACCTTAAAGACTGCGAAATACCTGAAATTCATTTTTAAAGGCTTTTTATATTAAACAACATTGGAACATTGTTGTATAGTACTGTATAGTATAACCCAAATGCTGTAGAATCTGCATTGTAAATGTACTGTATATAGAGATTTAATGATCCCCTTGAGGGGGGTAAAGAAGACTTAGTTTCACCTCAAAAAAGATGCAGAATATATTTAGCAACAATAGCAACTACAGTCATATTTTATTCATTACAAGTGAAGACACTGAAGATACTGCTTCCAGACATTGTTTTTGTCCACCCAAGCAGGCTTACAGTATTTTACAACACATAACGTTCCCTGGTAACCAAATTCGTGATGCAGTGAAGGTTTAATGACACTGTGACAAGTAGGCAAACAAAAGAGGAAATTAATTGTAATTGTTTTTCTCCATGATTAACATGTGGTTTGTTTACTTGAGAAGGTCAAGCTTCGTGAAATATTGCCCCAGAGGAACACTGTACACTGGCTGCTGACTGGTGATATTTCTCTCCCTGAATGTTTTTCATTGCATACGGTCTAATGAATGAAACACATACAATAGCTACCAAGGAGACTGAAAAAAATGGCCATAAAAGAGCAGCTCTGTCCCAATTTATCTCCCCTGGCAATTGCTACTGCTCGCCCTGGGTTTTGCACACAATGCCCTCCTTTGGAGTTGAACTATTCTCTCAAATTTTTATCTTGATGTAGACCTTCATTTGTATCTTTCTCTCCACCTGGCACCACATTCTTTCTCTTTCAATCCAGCTATCCTTCTCACACTTCACTATGTCGACACTTTGCTTCTAGCAAGCCCATATACAGCCAGTCACTTCCGCATTATATACACTCTCATCAATCCTGGTTTCGTTTTACTGTTGAAAGGAGTGGGATATCCTTCTGGCTCCACATCATTTGCAATGTGGAAACAGAGATGAAGATTGTTAAGTACTTTTCTCCTGTAATTCTCTATTTTTAGTCATGCTGAATGCCTCACCTTCGTTTCTTACCCAATCTCACATGTTTAAACATCTGTTTTTTCTCTTTACCTTTTCGTCTTTGGCTCTGTCCCGCCCTCGCCTGCAGCACCACATTTCACTTTGATGTAAACTGCCCACAGTGGGCCTAACTTGAACATTATACGCTGAGACAGGCATCCTGGAGATAAATTTGTTATTACTGTGTGGCTTGATGGCATCCTATATCCTGCCCCCTCCCCCCAACACCTCCCTTGAGCAAAGGTGTGTGGGTCGAGGAGTATGTGCTGATAGAGCGTTCTCAATCAAATTAGCATGAGGAATGGTGGCAGTGGACTCTGGAGTGCAGCAAGACAAGCAGGCAGTTTCATTTGCCTACTTTTTATCTCAAGGCCACAGTCAACAGACAAGGATTCTTCCCATTCATCATGGCACCAGAATAATATACTGTGGTACATTGTTTCACTGCAGAACTCACACAGGGTAAAGGAACACAAATAGTTTAAGAATGAGGGGCAAAGTGTGAATAGACAGGTGACAGAAAACAAAGGAGACAGATGGAAAATGACAGTGAGAGCAGGTCATCACAAGCAGCTGCTACAGAAAACCTGTCTGATCATTCCCATTGGATGCACGTGTGTTTATGTATGTTAAAACTGTGTTCACTCATAGGTTATTATGGCAGTTATTACTTTAAGTTCAGAGTTAAAACTCTGAGCTTATTGTGGTCAGGGTTTGTTGATTTGTCAATATGTATTTGGGTACAAAATTATCATCATCTATTTATTTCTACTAATTAAGTGCTTGTGTCTCATTTTCAGAGTCTAATCTCTCTGACTTACAGGTCAGAGAGATTAGACTTCAGTTTCTCATATCAGTAAATTTCCCTGGATGAAAAGTATAAAGTTTAAATTTCAGGCTTCAACTGTCATTCTAGCTTTGGTTCAAAACATTTTTTTTCCATTGATGTGGAGTAGATACAGTCTTCACAATATATTTTCACTCCATGGTGGCTCCATGGTGTAGTGGCTCGTGACTGTGCAGTCACCGAGTTGACCATGAACTCCTCTGTATACCAAAGTATTCTAGAGTCAAATGTGAGTCCATCTGTCTGACGTCTAAAGCTTGGCCAAAACTGGGTCATACAACAGGAAAATGATCTCAACCACAATAGCAGATCTGCACCAGAATGGCTAAAAAAGAAAAGAATCGAGGCGTTGCAATGGCCCAGACTGGGATGCAATGGGAGAGACTGATAAAGTTAGGCAGAAAACAATTACTTCAAGTTATTGCTGCTAAAGGCAGTTCTACAAGCTATTGTATTGTATTGCTATTGTATTTTATAGAGGTGCTCACACTTCTTGATGATCAATTTATAAAGTGCATTTGATTAGCAGCACCTGGCTGCTACTTACCTTCTGAATTCCTATGGAAGCAGTAAGGGTGTACTTAGTTTCTGCATTTTAATAATGACAGTGTCATGTGTTGGCGTTCATCTGAGGTTGTATTTAAATAATTTTAGAACCTGGTAAGGACCACATGATTTTAAGGACCCGATGATGAGCTTAAGAAAGCTGTTGCATAAATTAATGCTCACAATCCTCAATGAAATAAAGCAACGTTGTAAAGAAGAGTGGGCCAAAATTCCTTCACAACAATGTGAGAGACTGATGAAGTCATACTGGAAAAGATTGCCTCAAGTCATTGCTGCTAAAGGTGATTCTACAAGCCACTGAAGAAAATGGATGGATTGATGGGTGGAAAAAGACAACAACAAAGACATGGTACACATAATTAACATTTGTGCCATCCATTCACATACTACTAAGCATTCTGTTAAAAATATACATTGACGTAGTGTGATTTTGAAAATATAAAGGAATTATTTTAAATAACTAGCATAAGCTTTTATAAGCTTTACTATTAAAAAGCCATTGGTGAACAGGAATTTTCTCAAGAAAAACTTTTACATTAAACAATTTTGAGCAGACTTTTTTTTTTTTTTTTTTTATACCTGATTTTTTTTTTTTTTTTTTAAATGCAGATTTT
>VUQS01076181.1:1272-13936 GCA_015108495.1 Heterochromis multidens
TCAGATCTAGTATTTAAAAAAAAAAAAAAAAAACACCACAGCAATCACAACTTAACTATAGATCCAGTTACAAGATGTTCTGTGTAGTGTTGGTCTTATTTACCAGAGTTGGGCTGCCCATGCTTGCCAGGTCGCGCTGATTCCCACCCATCCACAGACTGAACCTCCAACAGGTAGGAGCTTTTGGTCTCACGGTCAAATACAGCCTGAGTGTAGATGAACCCCAGCTCTGGGTCGATACGGAAATACTGATGGTCCCCACTGCGATCCTCCAGCAGGGAGTAAGAGATCTGGGAGGTGGGGGGTTGGGTCAGACACAATTATACAGAAGACCAGATGCTAAAACTGAGTTAATTAGTGCAAATTTACACAGCAAGGAAGAAGACCTCTTGGATAATGAAAAACAGTGAAAATAATATAGAGCAGGCATTCAGAAACATTCCTTTCAACTAATTTTGCAACTTTTTACAATAGTTTGTGTGTTTCTGTGTACATGTGTGACTTTGTTTTCACCTTGCCATTGGGGCCCAAGTCTAGGTCATTAGCTGAAACCTGGAAAACCAAAGTTCCAGACTCTGCTCCTTCGGTGACCGAGGCCTCGTAGATGGAGGAAGTAAAAAAAGGGACGTTGTCATTTACATCTGGAGAGGGAAGAGGAAGGAAATACAGAGAGTGCTCAGTGTATACTAAAAATGTTTCTTCATTTAGTATGTGATGGATTTAACAGAAATGTCATAGATAACTGAGGGGCTTTTTTCAGGGGGCAAACTAGACAGCAATGTGTGGTAACGTTTCACTTTTGCAGAATGCTGGCTCAGTGGTTAGCACTGCTGTGTCATGGCAAGAAAGCAGTGAGTTATAACCCTGCACAGGGCAGTTCCTTTCAGTGTAGAGTTTGCACATTATCCCTATGTCTGCTCTGACCCTCCAAAACATGACAGGCTAATTCTTCTTCAAAGTAACCTCGACTGAAGTTAGTCCCTGAGTGCTCCATGAAGCTGCCCACTGGTTCACCTAGGACCGAGATGTTCGCTGTTCAAACCTTCTGTTTATGATGGACATCAATCAGAAGAAAGTTGGCTTAAAGTGAGAGAAGCTTAAAAACAACAACAAAAAAAACAGCTTATCTCAGACAGAATATGAACTGAGTGGCTACGCTAAAGCCCAGTATAAGATAAAACATTATTACTATAAATTGGAAGTCATGCAAAGCTACACTAGTAGAGCCCAAAAATGGAAATGCAGAGCTGGAAATGAGGACTCTGTTCACCACACCTGTTTACAACAAGATAAGCTTTTTTTCTCCCCTCAATAAAAAAAAAAGACAAAAAGAAATAAAAAGAGAAAAAAAAAGCAACTTTTATTCTAATTCTATTTATATAACTGATTCTGAGAAAAAAAAAAAAGCATATGTCTACCAAGACTTTCACTTAGATATGGGCATGGAACTTAACCATAATCTATATGACAATCAAACCACAAAAATCATTACAGAATCTTTCATGTAAATCTTGGATAATCAAGGTGATTTGCTTTAAGTTCAGTCCACTCCTCTTCAGTGAGAAACCTTTAGCCACATTCACTAGCTTATAAACAAGAAGCTGTTCAACTAACATTTCTAGTTGGCAATAACTGCCTTTTAGGATAGAATGCTCATTTATCCATCATTGTCTTTATCCTAACTTGAAGTACGAGTTAATTGTTTTAAATGAAAACAGACTTTTTTCTCACATCCATTAGTTCTCAGCTAATCATGTTAATTTATTGGCAAAAATACTTTCCATTTCCTGCTTCCCACAAATCTGCATTTGACTGCAGTGTAACAGCTAGGTTTCTGGGCAACACCAAATGCACAAAGCATATTTTTCCACTCGTGGTCACTTTGCATTTACTCCTCTTGGATCTTTTAACCTCATATTATGTAACTCAGCACTTCATAAATATAAATTTTCACAACTTTCTTTGAAGTTCTGACCCAAAATAAACACAGTTTGTTTTAGAACTGCTTTAACTCCAGCACAATAAAGCAGCCTTCATCTCAGTGTCAGGTCACATGCAACAAACTTTCAAACAAACTGTTTGTAATTGGAACTTCATGTTATTTTGCTCTGCTATTAGCTTGATTTTTTTTTTTTTTTTCCACAATTTGAATTGCTATTAAAAGGCTACGGCAAAGCACTACTGTTATATAAAAACTGAAGATAAAAAGTTCCCTTTCTTCTTCACTATTTAAACATCTGTACAAAAAAAAAATAGCTTTTGTCAGACAATTTGGAAAATTATCCAGCAAGGCACTGAACTAGGTAATCAAACATGTACAAGTGCTTATTTCTAGTAGATTTTAATCATTCTAACAAATTTAACATAATTGCATTTGTGATGACTTTCCAAAGTCGCAAAATCTTGCATCTCAGTATTATAAACCCCTGTGAAGTGCAGTTTGGTCTGTTACCAAGGAACCACTTTGGTTGAGGCATCGCATCAAAGTGGCTCTTTTGCACTTTTTGATGAAAATATAACACAAATTGCAGTTGACAGAAAAAAAACTCAAATTAAATGAATATTTGGTATGACCACCCTTTGCCTTTAACTTGACGTGCAAGGTGTTTTCTTACAAATGACCATCTGGAAAATTGTCCTCGAAAACTCAAAAGGGCATGCAATATCTGGTGGGTGACTGAATAAGCCAATGGTCTATTACTGTCCACCACGGACTAACTTCAACCAACTGGATCAATGAAACATAACACACAGAAAGCACTGAAAAGGAAAAAAAACAAGCTGCAGTCTGAACTGCTTTGAAACCAAGCAAATTGTCAGTGTAGGCAGTCATGTTAAACCATTCTTGCTATGACTTAATTGGTAAGTAGCACCCCACAATATGCCAATTTGCCCAAACCATCTGGGATTGTCTATAAGCTCATAGCTTTAAGACTGGCAAGACTCTCATGATTGTGATGTCACATATCTTATACAAAAAACCAACTGGCCTGCAAGGTAACTTTGCCTTTAACCAATCCTCCTCATCATAAGGGATGAGTATTAGCACAATGGGAGAGAGCTGTCACTCTCTTTCCAGCTTATTCACGCTAGTCCATACATTTACTGTAGCTCTAACAAATTATGTCTTCACACCATTTTCGATATTGCGGCTATTTTTCCCCAGCTGGGGTCAAAATGAGGATCAAAGGATGCATTAGGGCAATCAATAATGGACAGAAAATATGTCTTTTTTTCACATCAATTACCTTCAACCATAACAAAAAGAAAGAAAGAAAGGCACAGGCAGTACCAAGAACCAGTGAGAAAGAATACGAACGCTTAAGTTTTCCTGAACAGCAGAAGCCAGATTTTAACACAGCTGATTTAAGGCCAAAAGCATTACAGAAATGACTTGAATAGAGCAACACATTAAATCTAATGCTGCTCCATATACCTTTTTTCTTTCTCCTTTCTTCTCAGCAAATGTCTTAATCTATGAATTAAAAATGGAGCCTTAAATCCATTACAGACCTTCCTCCCTTCCTCAGGCTCACTGCCTCTAGAGAAGTCAAAGAGCTTTCTTATTAAGAAAGATAAGGGAAAGGAGGGGTGAGCGAAAAGAGAAGAGGAAAGTTGGGAAAAGGAAAGAGAGAGTCTGTGAGAATTAATTATTTCTCACTGGATTAGGACCAGTCAGATGAAATGGGGTATATGCATGTGTGTGTGTGCATGCACACATGTTGCAAGGGAATTATACGCATGGGGGTCTGGGGCATTCAGGGTAGGGACATGACTCCTGCCTGGTCAGCAGACCAAAGTAATAATAATGACAGAATGACAGAGAAGTGGACAGTGACCTTCTTAGGCAAATGTGAGCTATAAGGGACAGGGTGAAATCGCTCTGCAGTGGAAGTAGGGCACTGGGGTTAAGCATATATGTTGCACTCTCAGGCTCATCCCTCATTCCCAACAGCTGTCAAGTTCTGCAAATAATTTGGATTTGTGTAGGTTTAAACAACTCTACTGAAAAATTGGAGCTCAGTCAGACTTTGACTGCCCTGCTGTCTCTTTTCATTCTTTTTTCCTCTGTGGCCTCAATTTAGAAATGGCTAATACATTGGCACATCAGTGCTGAATAACAAGACAACAACAATAACATGAACAATGAACTTTTTACTGCAGTGAGTCAAAACACACTAAGATGAAAATGCTCAAAAGTAATCACGTTTTAGCAGCAACATGTATGCAGAGCTGCAACTAATTGTTTTCACTATCAAACACACAACCTGTTGTTGCTTCACTAAGTTAGTTTATGTGACTGGTATTTTAACACATTAATTCTAAATCCAACTAATGTGTTAGACATCAGAGCCATACAGCAACAGGTTTTACTGTTTGTTTTGTTGTTAATGGAGTGTGGTGGGTTTAACAGAAACATAACGGCTCCAGTAAAAAAAAAAATATATATATATATATATATGTATATATATAAAGAGGTCAGCCTGACAGCAAGCAAAACAATGAAAATACTCTTAATATAGCCTACAAATAACCAAACTAACACCTTCATGTTCTTCTGTCACCTGAAGAACTGAAAACCATGAAGGAATAGGACCACCCTGCTGTTATCTAACGAGTGTTGATCATTTACCCACAGCCAGAGTTTGGGGAAAATAGAATGTTATGGGACAACTATGAACTCTGGAAATTTTAAGTACAGATTTATAAACAATAGAGAAGTACTGGGTGTGTGTTGGTCTATGATTATATTGCTTTATGTACGTCAATGCAGTTAAACTCAGCTGGCTTTCTGCTAGCTGTTTATATCTGTTTGCCTCTCTCCTACGCACTACACTGACTTATACTGCATTTAAACACAATAAATCTGTTCTTATAGACATATTTTTCTTTTTGTGCTGTGAGAAAACAGAACGACTATGAAATGTTGACTTTAATGCAGCCCATTAACTAAAAACCTGCTGCCCTGCACCGCTGAAATCTGGTTTTTGGAAATGCAACGCTGTCTGACAAAATCTACATTCACATATGTTAAAAACAAATACTGTGCTGAGAATTTGGCTGTATTTCCAAGTTATCACTCAGAGACAAAGTTAGAGGCCACAGACTGTCTCATTAAGTCTGTACTGACATGAGTATAGTCTACCAATACCTATCTGTGTGATATTTTGGGCTGAAACTTTAAATATAAATTAAGAGGATGTGAGACTAACATTAATATGTCTTTAAGTGGCAGTATATGGAACTTCTAATTCAACTTCAGTTATTTTAATGCAAAGTAATTATGAAATTACTTATGGCATTACTAGTAATATTATAATTTGTGTTGATGGCAACTTGTGCAATATAAACAAATTAAAGAAGATACTTTAGTAGTTATTTAGACTTCATAACTGCTCCCTTATTTCCCAAAGGGTTGCCACAGTGATGGATCTGCTTGTTTGATTTGGCACAGATTTTAATTCCCTTCCTGACCCAACCCTTACAAATTATGAATTACATATTAGGCCTATATAATGTATTTTGTCAGCTAATGACAATAACAGTTACATTCCTTACTAAATATTTGTCTGTTATTACCAAATGTAATTTCATTTTGTGCAAAGGTCTCAATACCAATCAGTGAGCTGATATGGAGAAAGTGTTATTAACCATCTATCCATCCATCCATCTTCTTCTGCTTATCCAATTCAGGGTCACGGTGGGCCTGGAGCCTATCCCAGCTGCGTTAGGGTGAGAGGCAGGTTACACCCTGGACAGGTTGCCAGTCTGTCACAGGGCTAACACAGAGAAACAGACAACCATACATTCACACCTATGGACAATTTAGATTCACCTATTAACCTAATCCCATTAACTGCATGTCTTTGAACTGTGGAAGGAAGCCAGAGTACCCGGAGAGAACCCACGCAAACATGGGGAGAGCATGCAAACTCCACACAGAAAGGTCCTGGCCAGATGGTGGATTTTGTACCCAGGACTTTCTTGATGTGAGGAAACAGTGCTAACCACCGCACCACCATGCTGCCCTATTATTATTATATTAACCATTTAATGAACATTAATTACACCGTTGAAAACTATTAGCTATCCACCCATTTTCTGCTGTTTACCCAACTCTGGTTTGCAGGGGCAGAAGTCTAAGCAGCCATGCCCAGACCTCCCTATCCCCAGCCACCTACGCCAGCTCTTCCAAGGGGTTCCCAAGCCAGCCAAGAGATGTAATCCGTCCAGTGTGTTCTGGGACTGCCCTGGGGCCTCCTCCCTGTAGGACATGCCTGGAGTACTTCACCTTGTAGGCGCCCAAGAGGTATCAAAACACCTCAACTGGCTCCTTTTGATGTGGAGGAGTATTGGTTCTACTTTGAGCCCCTCTCGAATGACAGAGCTCCTCCCTGTATCTTTAAGATTGAGCCCAGCCACCCTTCAGATGAAGCTAATTTCTGCCACTTGTATACATGATCACATTCCTTCAGTTACTACCCTGACCTTATGGCCAAAGATGAGGGTGGGAACGCAGATTGACAGCTTTGCTTTCACGCTCAGCTCTCTCTTCACCACAACAGACCAGTACAATGTCTGCATCACTGCTGATGCAGAACCAATTCATCTGTTGATCTCCTACTCCACTTGCTCCTTACTTGTGAACCAGACCCCTAGATACCTAAACTCCTCCATATGGGGCAGCAACTCGTTCCGACCCAGAGTGGGCACTCCACCTTTTTCTGACTGAGAACCATGGCCTCGGACTTTAAGGTGCTAAATCTCATCCCAGGTACTTCACGCTCAGTCTCAAACCACTCCACTACGAGCTGGAGGTCATCGCTTGATAAAACCAACACCACCACATTATCTGCAAAAAGCAGAGACAAGATCCTCAAGACACCAAACTAGACACTCTCATCTATTCCTGTCATTGATTGTGCATAGAAATTCTGTCCATAGAAATTATGAACAATTGGTGACAAAGGGCATCCCTGGAGTCCAAAACCTGGCAATGTGGACCAAGCTCACACAATTGTTATACAGGGACCAAATACCTCCATACTCCCAAAGCATGACCCACAGGATACCCTGAGGGACATGGTCAAATGTCTTCTCCAAGTTCATAAAACACATGTAGACTGGTTGAGCAAACTCCCATGCACTCTCCAATATTCTCGAGAGAATAAAGAGCTGGTCGAGCATTCCATGACCAGGACAAAAGCTGCATTGTTCCTTCTGAATCCGAGGTTTGACTAACTGATGGACTCTCCCCTCCGGTACCCTGGCATAGACCGTCCCAGGAAGCCTGAGGAGTGTGAACCCCTTCTTAAAAAGGTCCTCCCCACAGTGTTGTTGAGGCATGTCAGCCACGACAGCCCCACAACATTCAGAGCCTTGAGAAACTCGGGACGAATCTCATCCACTCCAAGGGGCCTGCCACCAAGGAGTTGTTTAACTACCTCAGTGACCTAGCCCCCAGTGATAGGCAAATCATCTCCTTCATCCCCAGACTCTGCTTCCACGACAGAAAGCATGTCAGTGGGATTGAGGAGATCCTCAAAGTTTTCCTTCCATTGCCCAACTGTGTCCTCAGTTGAAGTTGGCAGAGCCCCATCCCTGCTATATACAGTGTGGACAGGAAGCCAGCATCACTTTGAGGCCGACCAAAAGTCTTGCTCCATGACCTCAATGATTTCCTCTTGGCCTGTTAGTACCTGTCAACTGCCTCCAGAGTCCCACAAGCTAACCATGCTCAATAGAACTCCTTCAACTTGATGGCTCCTTTCACCTCTGGTTTCCACCATCTGGTTCCGGGATTACTGCCACAACAAGCACCAACAACCTTGTGGCCGCAGCTCTGCACAGCTGCCTCAGCAATAGAGGTGTGGAAGATGATCTATTCACAATCAAAACTCCCTCGGAATGCTCTGTCAGAGGTGGGTGATGAAGATCTTGCCTGTGCAGATGCCCCCAGAGCAGCCTCACTATACATTTGGGTACATCAGGCTGCCTGATGTACCCAAATATGCTGGATGCTGAGCTATCAACTAATGTTTAATTAACTAATAATTAACCACTGTATAAAGATGGTTTTAATAGAGTGTTTTCTTTGTTGGTGTTGTGGAAGTTCTTGCTTTTATTTATCTATATCACAAACTTATCAAGCCAAATCCATTCTGTTTAAAGTTCATTTTACACACCCCAACACAAAAACAACTGGCATTTTGCAGTTTTGATAAGCTTTTTGTCACAACAGAAAATGTATTCCCTTGCGAGACTTCCTCTTGCTAATTTCTTGCTTGCTTCCGATTTTTAATGCATCTTTGTAACACTGTCCTTGTACCTTTTGACCATGTTACACCGTGTTCTTACAGCACTGCACTGCTTCTCAGTGTTCACTTAATGGGCATTTATACTTGAAATAACTATTGCTAACTGTAATGCTAAAGAAATAAGTTTTAAGAAATAAAATGTGCATAGATGTGACACATGGAATGCAAAATTATTACTCAGGGAGACCACAGTGATAATTTAAATGACACATCAAATAAAACATGTTACATTTGAGATTATACAGTACATTAAAATAAGGGGGAACATAAAGGGCTTACCAGTGACATTGACATACACTGTGGTGAAGGCAGCTAGTGGTACAGCAGCAACATTCTGAGCTCGAACCCGCAGCATGAAGTTCTTGGTGGTCTCATAGTCCAGGGGCTCTGCCACCAGGATGGATGCTGAACCATCCTCTCGGTTGGGGGTCAAGTAAAAACGAACTGGCATGTTGGTCTCCGGGACCATACCATCCTCCAAATTGTAAGTTACTCTGGGATCCCCAAGAGGAGAAGTGGCTTTGATGGTCTTTTTGGAATAGAGATAAGAAAAGAGGGAAACAATAAAGGCAAAATATCAAAATAATAAGACACCTCACTTATTTTAGTCTGCATAACATCACCACCGAGGGGCTGTTACAAACAGTTTCCTTGGCTGAAAAAAATTATATGAAGATTTTCGTAGAAGGACAGTTACTATAGGCTTCATCCATGTCTGGCAAAGACAGACTTTGAAATGGTCAAAGTCCACTATTGGTCCCCGGAAACTCAATAAATTATGCAATTAATTGTGTAATTAATAGTTACAGTTTTTTTAATAAACAGTTTATTTCTTCTAGTTCTCATTAAGTAAAGTGACACTACAAATGAGTTACTCTGACTGCCTGGAAGTTGTCCTATTTGTCTTACCAAATAAACGACTGAATTCACATTTAAAACCCACAGAAAGGTTTGGGTAATTATTTGTCTCCACATGTAGTTTTCATTTTCTCACATTTGGAAGTCACCCGTGATCATTTTACATGAGAGATGACCAACAACACAAAAATCCTGAAAACCAACAGCAATTTGCATTTGGCAAATTTTTTTTTACATGTTTCCAATTACCAACTCTGAGAGCTGGAAAAATGCTAAATTCCAGCAGTGACCCTCAGGACAGGAAGGAAAGTGTAGAGAGCTGCTGCTGAGCTTCAATTGAAGTGTGCATTACAAATAGGGGAAAAACGATCTGCCCAAATGGGGAAAAAAGCATTTTACAGCCCATAATAATGAACACTAAAATAATAGAAAGTCTCAAACTGTTAGACTAGACAACAACCCGCTGAAATCTTGTGGGATGAAAGGGAAACACACTCTACTCTTCATTCTGCTTTCTCCATAAACTAATTAAGGCGAAACTATTCAAAGATGATGCCACATACACCCCAATTAAAATCAAAAAAGCCATCTCAGGCATGATGCGGCTTGCCTATGGGTGACCTAGCTGTATCCATTCAACCTGCAAAGCATGGCAGCTACAATAATGAGACATCCTGCGAGGCATGCAGAACTAGCAAACATGTCTGACTACTATATGCCCTGATTTAGGACATAAAAACTTAAAATGTCCATGGCAGAGATTTAACAACCCACTGAGAGTCATTTTATCTTTGCTTAACAGTCAAATCAACACTGATCTGCTATCTCGATTTATACTCCGTACCGCAGGGACCATGCTCTGTGTGCCTCCCTTTATCAGCATCTTGAACAAACACAATTAAACACACACAGTGCCGCATAAAGTATTCTCCCATGTCTTTTTATTTCCACCCTTTGAGTTAAAATATTCATCATAAACTTTAATAGATTAAACTGCTTTCAAGAGAGTCTTAGAATATATTGTTGATTAGCTGAAAATGTGTTAGTGGCATTAAAAGGCAATGCAGTTGACAGGATACATCTGAACCACACAAGCAATAAATCAACAGATTTAAGGGTGTTTCTGAATGTCTGCATTTTTCTGTAGCTGTGCTTCCTAAACCTGTAGCTCTACTGGCATCCCACACACTTCCTACACAGTTAGACTCTTTTGTTGTTGCTCACCATTAAGAGCGACTGAATGCCTTAAAAACACATCAAAGTTGTAATAAGATTGTGAGGAAAGACCGACAAAAAATGGCCTACTGCTCTTCTCTTAAGACATGTTTGAAAATAAGGGATTTAAGGAGGGATAACATCAGGATTAACATGCAACCAACATCTTTGGTCAGCAATAATCCAGAAACTTTGCATATATGTCTTAGTTTGATGCCAGGATGCAAAACACTGATTTTTTTATGTTGATTTATAGTATATGCAATCATAAGTTTTATTTCTTCTGTTTTAAATTTATACTTCTGTATAAAAGCAGTTCTTCCACACAATCCCTTTATTATTGAAGACCTAAGTGAAAAGCAAGCTAAGCAAATACCAACTAAAACTTTTTGAAAAAAAACTGTTTCCATGAAAAACGGATTACAGTGTAGCAGGTAGTTGTCTACAGAGTTTTCCTCTGAAAACACGAGCATTACTTATTTGCTGATTGCTCCTGAAAAACGAGCAAAAACCGCCCCACTACCAACTATACTCCTACTCTGTGCAAAGACTACCAAACTTGCCTTTCTACAAATTAGGGGAGTTTGGCACAAAAAAAAAAGTTCTAAATGCTGGATTTTAAAATCAAAGGTAAATATTCTTTCAAACAAACAAAAAAATATAAAGAACTGTGTTCAAAAAAGTGTGACATGGCATGTCAAGTGTGACTTGATTGTCCATGAAAAGAGTTTTCTGTGAAAGTTCTAGCTAGTGTTTGAATTTCAGTAGCCACTTGTTTCTTCATTGTTTGCGCCTGTATTATGTCAGCCTGAAAGTTCACATATGAAAAAACCTACTGTATGAGTACTGATCCCTACGCTTTTCCTGTGCTCAGGAGGTAGTACTAATCTACTAATCAGTGGTTCAGTGATTCGATTCCTGGCTCCTCCGGTCTGGATGTGGAAGAGTCCTTGGGCATCCATTGGAGTGAGTGTGTGGGTGAATATTAGACAAAGTGCTTAAAGGCATAGAATAAAAGTGCTATATGAATATGTTTGTGAATGAGACTTGTAGCAGAAAGCGCTGAATTCTCAGTAAGAGTAGAAAAGCACTATATAAATGCCAATCCATTCCTTTTTATTGATTTGATTATTTAGTACAAACTGATTTATTTTACAGATTGTATATCTGGTTTTCTGGTCAAATATTATTACTTTATTCATTAAATCTCAGTCTCTTTCAGTTTGAATGTATTTAACAGTTTATTTTGGTGCATTCTTTTGCCTCAAATAAAGCATGTTAGCCTTTAACATTTATTTTGTGATCCAAGTTGCCTTTTGCAGGAAGTGACACAGTTACACACATTCATATCTTGAAACCACTTAACACCAGTGAAGACAGCTGGGGTTAAGAACTCAAAGGCATGTTAGTGGTGGTAATGAGGGAGGGGCAAACACTGCATTCCCCACCCAGATTTATCCACACTGGATGAATAGCAAAGCACACTTCTCTAAGCTTCAGGCCAATTTATCTGTAAGGTTGTGCCAGGGACTACAAAACGAGATCATATCAGCTTCTCTTCACTGGTTCCCTGTTAAAACCAAAATTCCCTGAGCCTGGTTCTGGTGGAGGTCTCTTCCCATTAAAAGTGAGTTCTTCCTTCCTACCATCACCAAGTGCTGCTCATAGGGAATCATCTGATTATTTTAGGTGGGGGTGGGGGGTCTCGCTCTAATACCTTTACCCTACAATATAGAGTGCCTTGAGGCAACTGCTGCTGTGAATTGGTGTTTTATACTTAAATCTGTATTGAATTGTATTCAAAACCTTTTCCCATTTTAAGTGTCCCATATGTGTCTGTGCTACTCCAGAGGAACATACCACGATGGGTGTGTCTCGAACAGTGTTTTCTGGTATCACCACGCTGTAGCTGTCTTTTTCCCACTGTGGAGGCTGGTTCTTCACATTGGTGATGGTAACAGCCAGCTCCACTGAACTACTCCTGTTTCCCCCATCTGTAGCCACAATGTCTCTGGTGATGTAGGTCCTCTGTGGGAAGATGTCCACACAGACAAAAAAGGGGGAAAAGGGAGGGGGAGAAGGTCACTTGATTTTGTGTTGTTGTGTTGGTATTCAGTCTGACAGAAGGGTACATAATTGCAGCTTCCTTAAAGACAGAAGAACACTGTGAAACTACAGGGTGGGCCATTTATGTGGATACACCGTAATAACATGGGAATGGTTGGTGATATTAAAGTCCTGTTTGTGGCACATTAGTATATGTGAGGGGGCAA
>VUQS01076181.1:18732-36328 GCA_015108495.1 Heterochromis multidens
CCGATGGTCACCATCCAACCTGATGGAGCTTGAAAGGTTCTGCAAAGAAGAATGGGAGAAACTGCCCAAAAATAGGTGTGCCAAGCTTGTAGCATCATACTGTAAAAGACTTGAGGCTGTAATTACTGCCAAAGGTGCTTACATTTTTATTTTTTATTTATAATAATTTCACAAGAAGTTCAAGCAAACTTTTTCGCTTTGTCATTATGGGGTATTGTGTGTAGAATTTTGAGATAAAAAATGAATTTAATCCATTTTGGAATAAGGCTGTAACATGACAAAATGTGGATCAAGTGAAGCACTGTGAATACTTTGCGGATGCACAGTCTCAGAAGAGGGGAGCAGTCACTCATTTCATTTCTGACCTGTTTATGTAACCCAAACAGTGTCTTTCTTGGTGATTTCTGCATAATACAATCTGAAGTATTCAAAAGAGTTAAAATATTTTACGGTAATCTGATGAGTCTTGTTATTTTGCAGTGTGAGTTATCATGGTGATAATCATAACTTCGTGACTTTTAACTGAAGGGAGAAGAAACTCAGAGTTTGCCTCAGCCTCTGTCAGTATCTTGACATTCAAAGAGAAATTGCGAGCACTTTTGGAATGAAAGCATTTCTCTAATCTTTTAGCGAGACATTGAGATAGAGAACATAGCAAGGTGAAAGGAATGGTGCTGCCTATGTCTGTGAACAGGAGTGGGTCTCAGGAGTCCGGAGGTCTGGCCCACTCTTCAAATGGCACAGTGTTTGTTGGGGAATGTGCAATTATGGAGGCCAGGCCTTTGATCCAGGTTTTCCATCAGGGCTAAATTGTCCTCACATTGAGCGCTGCAGTGTATCCTTGGGCACTCCTTTATATTCTGCTGCCCTTTCATGTGCACCCCTCTGGAACTCAAAGCATCCCCTCTTGAAAAGTGAGCTTTGGCCTGTCCATGCTCCAGTGCGGTAGAGGAAAAAACTGCCCAAGCTGTCTGTGTGCATGTGCATGTGTGTAAGTCTGTGCAAATGACCAAACAGAAAGTAACAAGGAAGAGTTAAGAGTTGTGGAAAGTTGTGCAATAAAGCAGGATATAAAATGCTTTTGTGTATGGTTATAATTGTATGCGGAAGAAATGTTTGTGACAGGAAGTTTGTGTTCCTGTGCTTGCGTGTGTTCGAGTCTGTGATTGTGATTCTTTCCACATGCTCCCATGTGTTATCTGTCCTCCTCATAATAACTACCACCTCTGTCAGATTAACCAGAGGGACTTTCTCTCTTTCTGTTTTCTTCCAGATAGTTTGTGTAACTCCTTTTTTTCCCCCAAACATCAAGGCCGAATGCTTATTATGCTTTTTCTCAAAAGCATTTCGTTATAGACTCAAAGAACTGTCAGTTCAAGTGAGTAATCTCGGAGGCTTATTAATAGTGCTCACTTCAGATTGTTAGACTGGCTCCCTGAAAAAAGCCCTGAAATTATGTACTGTCCACTCTGTGTGCTCTTAATCATCTGTCGTGACACTATAAGTAAGCCAATACCATCAACCACAAAGTAAGACCACATGTTTTATGACAAATAAAATAACTGCCCTTAGTTGCGTGTTGCTGGGATGTTCTATTTGAAGTTTTCACGTGAGTTTTTAGAAAAATGAGTGTTGAATACTTTGACTTACAATCCAAATCATTTGTTATCTAAATTTGCTGTAACTGTGTGTATTTTGGAATACTTTACTTTGATGTTAACATGGATCTGCAGAGGAATGAAAGCTTTCCTTGACCCCATCAAGCCACAAATAATTGAAAGATTTATTCAAAGCATTTCTGAGAGAAACAGAGCACTGGTATTTGTTTTTCTGCACAAAATCTGATTTATTCTATGTGGAAATTATTTGATCAAATTTAATAGCTCTCTAGATTGTAAAATTGTCCTTTCTTCAGGCACTAAGCAACATTAGAGCACAAATATACCAATAAACCTAAAAGCTAAAATATCAATTTGTTCAATACAGAACTCTGGTTTATGATCAAATACCTACAGAACTGTGCTGCTAAACTTACTTGAGCACGATGTTGCTAATGCTAGCGTGTGTAAGATGTCAAAGCCAAGTGAAAACCTTCTTTAAATGGTGCCTTAAGGCAGGCTTCAAAAACAAATGAATTCCCATAAAGTTCCATGTGAAAACTTTGCATCAGAAAGAAACATCTTTATGGTCCCATGTCGGTGCTCACTATAGCTAAGTTTCTTTCTAAGTGCCTTTTTGTTGTTTCTAGTATTTGGCTGAGCTAAACTCAAACCTGATTTTTGCTTTTTAAAGTTACCATCTCGTTTAACATTGCTGTGAATTATGGATGCATCCCCTGGCAAACTCTGGTCACTACACCTACCAGCTGGCAGGTTGTTTCTGGAGGTTCATGGCAATCGCTAGGTGAAATTAGTCACAAAGAGGGTGCTGCACCAAAAAACCTCCTTGTCATTGCTTTGATCACTAGCAGATTGCTGCGGTCACCTGTAGTTTGCATGGAAGACGCCAAGGTGTCCCTAGCGACCTGTGGTTGCCAGGGGGTCACTCACCAAGTGGTTGGGGAATACACATTTTTTCCTAGCGACCATAGGTTGTTAGGCTGTCGCCGACAGGCCTCTGGTGTGACTGGAGTCTTACTCTTGTGTGCTTATCATTTTTGTATAAAAAACAGTGTACTGTGCTTCATGATGATTTTCTATAGGTAGCAATGTATACAGCAATGTTCACAGTTACAACATAAGTATCCAGACATGACAAGATCCAACCTGTCCCTGTAGTTTTATTCCGCAATCCAAAGCTCTTACCTCTCATTACATTATGCCCTGCGGCTTCTTGGTTTGTGATCAGTTTGTACTGATTATAAGTTGAGCTTTTTCCCACTGTTGTCTGCTAAATCTTCCGTATCTGATAATTACTCTGTGATGAGAGGACAGTGATGACAAGTACTGCCTGGAAACCTAAAGTTAGAGTTTATCAAAAGTACCTATGCAGGAACAAATAGCTCAAGAGGAGTTTTAGGGAGATTATTAGGTTTCATATTTCAGCGTTTTCCTGTGGTTAAGGTAATAGCTTAATCCCACAGCCTCCACACTGTTTCAGCCTTCTGCACTCGACCCCAACCAGTTCAACTGCTATAAGAGTTTGTAAGACCTCAGCTGTTGAGCTGTGTTGAGCCGCTGCGTTAAATAGCTGCAGGAATGTGTTTTAAGTGGTCTCTGGGATTTGAATGAGGCGAGGGCAGGCTCCGCACTTAAACCCCCCTCCCCTTCCCTCTCAGCTGGTGAGGTGCCAGGCTCTGCGGCAGGGTGGTGGGTCCCCTCTGAAGGTGATGGTGTGAGATGGGGGTGTGTGTGTGTGTGTGTGTGTGTGTGTGCGCGTGCGCGCGCATTTCAAGCATGTTGGTAGGGCAAAGTCTTCGTTAGTAGCTCCCACTGTGGTGAGGAAAGTTCTGACGTGATGTCTCCTGTCTCTCAAATCTGGGCCTTGCACTGGGTTCATTGTCGCTCGCGTCCAAAATAAACACGTATCTTCTACACACCCAGAGACCAAGAGTAACCTGCACCATGTCTCAGAATATCCACTTGGCCTTTTAATACATTCTCACTGTGCTTTATTCACTGCCAGCCTCTCATTACACCCTCCAGACAGTGTTCTGCAGCACAAGTTTCAAGACAGAGAATGTTTTTATATTTTAGGGTAATTTAGTTGCATTAAATAACAATAAGGTAAAGACCCCTGTTTTCACACAAACTTCAGATGACCCCGAGACAAACTCATCTTGCTTTAATTTACCAACAAAGCCACACAGACCAAAGACATGCTTGGTGCCTTTGCTGTTGTACTGAAGGTTTCAGGAAGCATGAATGGAAAGAGATCCTTCAATACTATGAGACACATTCCCTTCTGATAAAAAATGTATTACCACAGACAAAGGGGAGTCACTTGGTAGAATTAGATCAGACTGGGACTGGTGCCGATGAGAGTTTGGCTGGCTGCCTTGAAAAGCCACACATGAGCGTATTTAATTGCCAGACAGACCAGAATAATTCTTCCATAATCTCAATTTATACAGTCACTTGAGTGGGGCCGTAACACGCTGACAGTGTGTGTTGGAAATCAAGACAGAGAGCCTGGTGCACATCAGCAGAGGCAGAGAGAGACTGATAATGTGGGTATTGTCGAGCCAAAGGGCCCCCTCAGTGTACCAGATCAGTTGCTGTAACAGCCGTGAACAAGCACTGCCTCACAATCAGCCTTCTAAGTATCCGTTAGACACTGACTGAGAGATGTAAAAACATCCTTCAGCCCTCGACAGAGCATACCAGTCTGGGGACAGCTTGCAGTCTGGTTATCTTTTGAAATGTGGACATTCGAGGGCCTCTCTGTGCACAGGACTGTCAGTGGTAGGAGTGAGAGTGGCCTTGGTTCCTCTCAAGAGTCTTCTGAGCACCACATTCATTAGAGACGACCTGTCATGAAAAGAGGATAGACAAGTGTGTGTGTGTGTGTGTGTGTGTGTAGGGGGTGGCGTTATTTCTTTGTGCATGTTGTGGCATACATGTATGTGTGTCTGGTAAGGTGCCAACATCTTCAGCGAATGAAAGACAACTCCAGTAAGGTCAGCACCCCTCCCCCAAGCATCCCTGTGTTTATCCTTGACCCTTCCAAGAGGTCGCCTTGCCTTGTTGCATCTGTCCCACTCTAGAGACACTCAAGGAGAGCGGGTGCTTTTTAAAAGGCACGGTGCAAGGCTAGGTTTCCCTTCCAGTTGTAGATCTTTCATGCTTGCCTGGCTCTGGCCTTGAAGAGCCATGAAGGATTATTGTGTGTGGTCCCAGCTTTCTCTGATGACACAGCTGTCAATGCAACATTTCATCTGCATTTCTTTTAAGTGCAGTGCAACCAGATTTTTGGGTCAACTCTAAAAAAAAAAAAAAACAATTAAAAAAAAAATAGCTAAAGACATGTGTTCCTTATTTAGATTAAGATGATATTCAGTGAAACAACAACAAAATCCCACCTGCTGGCACTTCCGAAATCCTGGAAACATTTTTGTTTCCTTTTTAGCTTCAGTTATTTGCATAAAGGACTGCAGGAGAACATTTATATTTAATAATAAGCACAATTATTTAATCATAATAATTATAATGAATTTAATTTCTTTTAGAGAGCTGAAAGAAAAACATTGTGCATCAAATTCTGCAAAGATTAATGTTACTCAGCTAAAATGTGGCCATGGACTATTTTCCTATTGCCCTTGGTGGGAGTAAATTTATCATATTACCTGCCATCTTTCAAATACAATTTCACCAAAAGGCAGCATGATTTTATAGTGCAACTGAGAGTTTTGAATTTGCGGGTCGATCTTGTCATCTGGAAAGTACATAATAGAGGTCCATCTGCTATCTACATCCAGCCCAGGCACGACATTAGATATTATCTTCCGGATGAGGTGGATGTGTTTTGGGCTTGGAAGCAATCTGATGATTTTTTGACTTACTGAATGTATTCTCTCCTTGACCAGGGGGTATGTTTTCATCCATCCCTCCTTAAGATGTGATGAATGGTTTGGTCCCGAGTGAGCAATAAGTAGTTTTTATAGCTGAAGGTGGTGCACAGTGCTCGCAGCTCAACATTACATTCAATTGAAGGTGAAGGATAAACAAGTGTGCATATACCTCCCCCCCTCCTGTATTTTCAGCATCAATCTCTCCCCTGAGAATCAGTCCTAATTAGAGCTCACTACCTCAGCTGGCCCATCAGTAACATAATCCCATCCTGAATCACATCTAATAGAAGGTGGGCAATCAGAGGTGACTCTGAAGCTCAGCTTTTTTCAATGGAAATTAATTTAGCGAGAAACACAACCTTGCAAGCTCAATAACAAATTGAACCTCAAGCCTTCTGTCTCCAACCACCAATGATACAACTCTGAACATCAAATACCCCAGATATTCTTATTATTCTTTTATTGTGGTTAGCCATGAAACTGCACACTGCAACAGAGAATTTTTCCAGGGTTGTACAACTACATGATAAATATCGCTCACACATACAATAACTTGGCTATTGGAAAATTCCATGCAACATGGAGTAGAAACTTGAGGCCGCAGTCATGAAGAGGTGGGCTGGATGCTGCAGAGGAACCCCCTACTTGGAAGCAATTTAAGCTGAGAAGATGCACTCTAAATCATCTGTCTGTGGCCTGCAAAATTCAGTGTGCTGACCCTGTTGTCGCTGCAGAAATGTTACTCGCTGTCTTTTCTTATGCTAATATTAGAGTGTTTTTTGTTCTCATATTTTGGCTGCATAAGATTGTGTACAGTCTAAGTGAGTCAGCAGAATTCATAATACAGATTCATATACAATTTACTGTGAGACTGATAACCTCTGTTTGATTTGCTGAAAAAGAGGAAAGAGACAAGATCTAACAGCACCAGCAGGGAGAAGTAATACATAAAGGACTGTGGAATGTTTTAATTACAGTCATTTGGATGAGGAATTGCATGTGGCTACTGCACTCTGGGCGAAATGTATTGTATGCACTCCACGACTAGGCTATCATTAGTGAATGTGTGGGAGGACCTTCAGAGCACGGACCTGACCTCACACTGTAATCAAGTGGATCCATAGGTTAATAAATATCCAGTGCCTAGAAGCAAAACAAAGGTGGTTTGAAAACTTCTAAGTCCCTCCTTTATCATTATGAAAACTGCTTGGTTTTGTCTGCTGTAATAATTTTTGCCACAGTGTTTTACAGCCCCAATGTGTTTGTGTGCCACAGTGTCAAAGTTTAAAAATGGACACAGGATGTCGGGCTGTGAGAATTCTGGAGAATGAGAGAGTACATGAAAGCAAACCAGGGTACTGTGGTTCACGAAACTACATATTGTGATAAAGATTGAGAGAATGAGGACACGAGTGAGGAAATGGGAGAGAGGAGGGGAGAGTTCAACAGTGAGGGAGTTGGTGGGGAGGGCAGAGGGCGGGGTAAAAGCAGGAGGCCCAGACAGGCTAGAACAAGAAAGCAAAGAAAAATATCTAATTGGAATCAAGTGTCCTGACAGAGTGCGTGGGCGACTGAATTCCGCAAAGCGTGCTGCTTTTCCACTTGCAAAAAAAAAAAAAAAGAACTGCAAGATTGTGAGTGAGACAGGGGTGAAAAAAAAATTGAAATTCCCCTTGCATTTGAGTAATTTTATTTCTGGGCGGGTTTGGTTAAGACAAATGATAGAAGGGTGTGGAGGCCGACCACAACAGCATTTCCATTTCAAACTCTTTTCTGCTAACAGGCGTTCGATACCACATTGCCTTTGTGGCTGGCATTCAGAAAGAGGAAATGCGCTCCGATGACAATCTAAAACCACTATTAAATTTCCATTTTCGAAAGCATCCTAATTGCTAATGAGGTGAAGTATTAGTGTGTGTTCCGTTGTGTGTCTAGAAGTGTGTTCCTGTGACCCTCAATGAAAGGGGCCTCTGACCCCTTCCATTTTCCCAAGGGTCGGTTACTGCAGCTTTTTTCCCTCTGATTCTGTACTCCCTGCTGCTCACGTGCACAAATGCTGAAGTAATCATCACTTTCTTCTTGAGTGTCAGATGAGAAGATTGGTAGTACTGTAATGGCTCAGTCACAGCAGAGTAAAAACAGGACGACAACCTCCTTGATACTAGGAAAAAAAAATCAGTGGTTGCCCAGTGACTGCATTGAATTTTTTGCTGTCGGAGACTGATTGCAAGTAGTTGCGGCGATCATTTTCAATTGCAAGGCGATTGCACAGGTCGCCTGGTAGGAGGCAACCTGTCTCCAAACAGTCACGATGGGTGCAAATAGTCTGCAATGCATCTGTTTGCAGTAGGGGACTCGATTCAACTGGTTATAATCCAGTATAAAAGCAAAGTTGCCAAGCACCTATGCCATTCTGCAGTTAAACTGCCATCCTGCAGCAATTATGTTACTATTTGGGGAGGAATGTCTGTTTTAAATCATAAGGTTCTGGCTGGACTCTGAATATAAGTTGTTTTTTTTTTTTTTTAAAGATTTATTTTTGCCTTTATTCATCAGCAGGATGGTAGAGTAGACAGAAAAGGAGGGAGAGAGTGCAGGGGGAATGACATGAAGGAAATAGCCTAGGGCAGAATCAAACCTGGGCCCCTGCAGTAGCCTTTCAGCATATGGGTCATTTGCTCAACCCAGTGACCTATACTGGCACTGCTGAATGTGAACAGTTGATGTGAATTTCTATTTAATGTAAACGTCTCTGTATGTAGCCAGCAGCAGATTAACAGTTTCATCACAGTTTGTATTATCGCCTTATTATCACAAACAGATTGCATGTAATACAATCAAGTTGTTGTTTTCCCTAGTCTTGCTGTAGCATAAGTGAGAGCATAAGAGCATAAAGTCAGCAGCCAGTTACCTTAGTTGATGATAAAGACTGAAATATCTTGTGTGACTCTCTCGAAAAGTGATAAAATCCATCCACATGAACCTCTGTGGAAAAAACAAACTGTAACGATGACACTTATGGGGTTATAGAGTCCTCACTGCAGGGTTGCGGGCAAGAAAACTCTCAGGCACACAACCCCTTTCTGTTTACACAGAAAAAATGGCATTTTAACAGTGTGTGTGTTGTATTTAAAATATATATAGTTTGATGTAATTTGCTAATTTGTGAACTTTAGAAGGGGAAAGAAAGTGTATTTTATGACCTGTTTTTACATAGTCTGGCTGGTTGTTTTCTAGTCTTTCAGCTAAACTAAGCTTACCATCTGCAGGGCTCGTGAATGAGAGTGGCATCAATCATCTCATCCAAATCCTGCCAAAGAGAAAATTAGCTTTTTTTCCCACCAAAATTGCAAATTTTTTTGTGGTAAAAAAATAAACTCTACTTGTGTATGCAGTAGATGCTGTTTGCTGAGTGTATGATCCCTCATGTCTTTAAAAGTAGATTCTTCGAGCTATGGAAACAATATCTGAGCCAAAGGGGCGACCTCTTCATTGTCTGTTGATCTTTGATTGTCCAAGGTAAAGTTTGCTGTTTTTCTCCAAGTCTTGGTGAGGGACTCAGGGTGGGGGACCACCAAGCTGAACCACAGGCTATAGCTTTATACATGACATATTGCAAAGGAAACCAGCCATGTTTAAGCATAATATGCAGGTCAGCATTTTTTTCTTGCTGTCTGTTATAACTGATGGAAATCAATCCAAGCTTGTTTTCCCATCAGACTGTACGGTGCTGTAGTTCCTGCTGTGTGGGCTTCCCATACTATTCTCCTCTGGAGGAGAACTGTGGTTCTCTGCACCAGGAGTGCAGACACAATGCTCTCACTCTATGTTGCGTATTCTTTTCCTTTCTTTTTCTCCTGAACAAAGTTCCCCAAGAGAGAAGCTTGGGCTCTACATTGGTGGCTTGATGCAAACCCCAAATAACACATGTAATACAGATGAGTGTGGAGAGAGAGAGTGAGAGAGAGAGAGCGAAAGAGAGACAGAGAGAGAGAGAGAACGGTGGGTGGGATTTTATAATGTTATATAGCCCAGGACCCCCCAAAAGCAAATAGGGGCCACCCGTGGAAATGCACAAGGTGACAAAAACTGCATGTGGAAAATTATGACAGAGAATATTAAAGAAACATTAATTTGCTGTGGCAGCATCTGTGATGGAGATTTGCAGAGCATTTAAACATAATGAAAATTAGCAGCAGTAGTCATCAGATTATATTTGTACATTTATACAGATTATATATGTGACATACAGAATAATGACACCCAATTGTATTCTTTGGTTTTGCTATGTGATAATTTGTCCAACTTCTAACGATGGGTTTAGCTGCAGTAATTAGTGGGTAGAGGAGCAGAGACATTATTAGTTTGGAGTAACACTGGCGCAGTAGGAGACACATGTAGCCATAAAACATTCCAAACAAATAAGGCTCAGATTTGTTTTTCCCACATATTGCTTAAATGGAACACCAGGTCTTCCCCCTTCCACATACATCCCAACACCTGTGGCATGGGGAGTGATCAGGGACCCCATCAAGAGTGTAATTGAAAAACTAAGGCTCTCTCTGTGGTAGACTCTCAGGGCACAGAGGAAAACTTCACTCCAGTTACTGTTTGCCATAACCATAATCAAGGGAACACCCTTTCTCACTATAAAGTCAAAAATAGTCGTATGAAGTGAGAGTCTTCCACTCTCAAAATGCATTATGTGCAAAATAAAGTTATTTGTGAACCTTGTGATTTGTCTGGAAAAGAAAAGAGTGGAAATCTTGTGTGCTAGAGCAGCTCTGTGGGGCCACGTCTGCTCCTGCTCCAGACAGGAGGACATTTTTCATTAGAAACCGTACTGCTGCTGCATTGTTCTGCAGCGTATCTACACTTGACATTGAAGTCTGGCCATGAATGCAGGGTGTACCTCCTCTTCTCTTAAAAAAAATCTCAGCTGAACACTCTCATCCTGACACACCCCTTAAAGCATAAACATTCAGAGATTCCAGGCTGATAGCTCAGCGGTCCTTCTCCTTCACAGGTCATTCATCATGTTCAGTCAAAGGTTGAAGTAAAGCCTCTGGAGGCCATTTGTAGGTCATGAAATTTAGACATTTCATACAAGGTGGCTAGGAAGAGTTTTTAATTATTATCTAAACCCTTTTTGTAGAGGAGGTCTGTGCATAGGATTTTGCTTTAAGTGTATTTTGCTGTTATCATGACTTCCACCTTCACTTTTCTTTTTTCTGCATCATTTTATGTGCACGCTGTAAATTCTATTTAGGCCACTGCAGAACACCACTTACTCACATTAGTAGACACTTTGTTGTATGAAAATAAAATATTAAATATTGACAAAAGATGCTAATTAGCAGTGGTTCTACTCACTGGTTCTACTATGTAATCACAGCATCCGTGCAGAAAGTATAAAAAGCATTGGCAGACCTGTTGCCCAGCCTAATATACTATTTTCTTGACCATAAACACTATGGTATGGTATGTTCTCACACAATAATCTAACATGATCTAGCTTTACTGCATTTTTATGAGCACAAAGTGCTGTTTGTAGCTTTTGAAACCATCTTCTCCATTTAAGACAGCTTTGTCCAAGCTTATTAAACAATCACATATCACCTCTTGAATGCTGTTACCCAAGCTGTACTCATCATGCCACAGCACATAAACAAGTATAACATTTTCTTTGTGACCTCCGAGAAAAGCTTTTTGGTGTCTGTTACTGTAACTGGCGAAGAACTCGCACTGCCTTACCCCTAACCCTGTCCAGATGGGATGTCTGAACGCCAGTTTGGAAAAGTTAAAAATAGTCCATAAAGTAACACTTCATCTATCACTCTGAGCTCTGTGGCAACCAGCTGAAAGAGAACAAAACCACGTCACTTTTTCTCAACACCGAAGGAGATGCTGGAAGAGCTCTGACATTTACAGAGATGTTGTTTTCTTTTTGGTGGAACAAAGAAAAGAAATTTTTCAAATGCTTAATTCAGACCATCCTGCTTTTAAAATGTCAAATTTAAGCCTGCACCACACAGAAGCAATTTCTCTTGCACAGTACAGTGAGCTGGCATTATTCTTGGTTAAGCATTACTGCTTATAGTTGATTTTATTTAAGTAAAAAAAAAAAACAGGAATCTGGACCATTTTTGTCCTCATCTCATTACTTGTAAGATTATTTAGACACAGGATTTCACCGAGTCTCTGTTTTAGCTCAGGTGATATGTGCCTCAGGGTGAGGAGTATGAAGTTATAATCATGTGCATGTTGTGACTTATTTTTGGTACTGGGGTGGTTGGTGATACATGCAAAACAGCTGGTGCAGGTGTGTGTGTGTGTGTGTGTGTGTGTTGTGTGTGTGTGTGTGTGTGTGTGTGTGGGAGAAAGGGAGAAAGAGAAAAGGAAGTGAGAGGAAAAACGAGAGTCGGCTCGAGCTCAACATGGTTCACCACAGATGGTTATTGTTTAGAATTCCAAGGTCATGATCTCATGCTGTGCTCTCTCTCCCTATCTTCATAGACCCTGTAGGCTATGAATTAATCAAACGAAACACAAGCCTTGATATTGTAAGTACTCTCCTATCAGATTACTGACTGTCAACAGAAATCGGATTACTTCAGCAATAGGCAGAGACACCTGTGATTATAGTTGTAGCCAGCAGCGCTTTTGGAGAGGAACTCCAGCCTTGCCAAAGTTCAGGAACTAATCTTTTATACATCGACAGACATCTGCAAACATCTCGTCTCGAGTCTCTGTGACAGAGGTAGACTTCCTTTCTCTTTCTGTCTACTGTGTTTACTTTACTCTTAACCAGAGGGGATATCCTGTCAGTGCGCTCTCTCTTTCTTCTTTCTTGGTCTCCTCAGCCAGTGACACCTCTCGGCTGCAATGAGGATGTCTGCGGGAGAAGCCTCTCATAGATAACGCTCCAGAAAAAGGCTCTTTGTTTGCACAAGACATCCAGCAAAAAGCCTTTGATGGAATGAAGTGTCCCGTCCATCACCCACTGCCGCACACCTCCCATTATCTCCGTCTCCTCCTTCTTGTGCATGATCCCTGTGCACAGCCACACAGGACTGAAGCATTTAGCTGCCATCAGTCAGTGAGAACAGGGCTACAGAAGAGGACATAGAGGAGCTGTCTTGGCTGACTGCTGGCAAACGAGCCACAGAGGCCCCATTACTTTCCCTGGTTGTCAGGAAGGAGTTAACCCTGGGGGGGGAGACCAAACATTGGACTCAGTGGTAACTGACTGTGTAATTAATGCCGCAATGTGTCCAGTCCCCAGGACCTTCTCAACCTCAGGACCCTTTCTCAGACTCTGGAAGAGAAAGAGAGGTCAGCAGGAGAAGAGGGGGGCATCCGGGGCCCCCTTATGCCATTGCATCTGTCCAGAGAGGGGATCTAGTCTCTCAACTGGGCCTCAGGCGAATGACCCCTCGTCAAGCATGAAGTTATGGGAGACAACAGATTGGTCTCCAATGATGGATGTGTGGAAGGAGAGGGTGTTTCATAGTCTAATGAGTTACAATGACTTCTTCCAACAATGACTGATGATTGGTGGAAAAAAAAAAAAAACTTAATAGTTTGGTTAAATTGACCCAATCAAGTCACTTTGGGGACTGTATTTTTTATTTTTTTGGCAATAATTTTGAGATGCCAGGTGCAATTTTTTCCCCCCATTGTTTAATGAGTTCTATTTCAAAAAAATATTTTCAATTAAATTCAGTTTTATTTATATAGCGCCAAATCACAACAGTCACTTCAAGGTGCTTTATATTGTAAGGTAAAGACCCTACAATATAAAATTGGTAGGGAGGTTTCTAAAAGTTATACTAATCATCGCTTTACACATCATATTGTTTTTCTCATACTTGGCCAGTTTGATGGAGTATATATATTTGGGCACGTTAGAATCAGTTTTGGCAGGTCATTTCCTGTCAGAGGACAGCAAACTGTGTGATAAGTCCATCTAGATGTTTAAACATCTTCTTGATTGCTATTCTTACATCTAAGAGTAATTGTATATATTTTGCTTGGGTTCCTGCACAGATTCCTAACAGTTCTTACTTATTTATTTTTGGAAAAAATTCGCCATTAGACCAGCCTAGCACTGTTGTAGTTGGAGACCTTCAGACTCGCTGAGGCTGTGAGAGCATTTCTGAGTTGTATGAATAAATATGGACAGACATTCATAGAACTACACTGGGAAATGTAGCTGCTGGTCATGTCATTCCATGTTTGTTTCAGATGCTGGTAAGTGGTGATTAAGTGCATTTTTGGCTCTGTCAGCCAGTAAACAATAGTGTGATTGGTTGCGTCGAGTATGGAGTAAACAAATAACACGCTTTAGTAAGAGACTTGAGCCTAAAAGGAAACTGTCATTTGCAACCACGGCCTCAAGTCTTGAAGTCAAATGGCCTCCTATGCAGCTCTCCCCACCAAGAATCTTGATGACCAAAAGCCATCTAACTCTCTTGTCAATGGTGGTGAGAGCTGCTCCACCACATGTGAGCATTCCTGGGGCACCACGGCCTCACCACAAGCTCATATTTATCGTGTGTGGTTGAAACGCCACAGAGCAGCCCAAAGCCAACACATGGCTCAAGGAACACACACACACATACACACACGCTGTACACTGTCTGGCCTCGTTCTGCTTTGCCTGTCCAGCTTCTCTCCTCTGTAATATAGAAAGAATCAGCAGTATTGTCAAAGTCAGCAATTCAACTCCTGTAAAACAAGTTTGCAAAGACGTCTGGCAGCTGTGAAGTCACGATATGAGCAGCCGCCCATTAAGATCAGTGTACTGTTAACTTGCTTGAAGGGTGACCTACAAGGCTGGCACTGGGTAATTACTGCTCTTCTGAGTCTTTTGTATTTTAATTAACCCAAAGTTAATGGAGTTTAATCACTAACACAAAAAAAGTTCCTTCTCTTTACAATGCACCAAGTGTGTGTTACAGGAGATATAACGACTGTCAGATAGGTTGTGTCTGATATACTCAGCCCATTAGCAGCCAGTAAGAAGTGTGGGGAGTCCTTCCTCTGGACCCTTTGATTGTGGACTTTCTTAGTAGTTTTAGTGGTACTCAGCTATTATCATCCTCCAAGGTAACATGCAACAGCGCTTTTATGTCTTCTCTGAACTTTGGACCCAGCTGGATGTGTTTAGAACTGTTATAATGTAACAGAGGTTCAAAAGATTTCACTACCTTCCATTTAGCTCTCCTGCTGACACTGTTGGGCCACTTTAATATGCTTCCACACAGCGTCTGGATCTCATCAAGGCCATATGAGGCAAGGGGAAAAGGTGGGTGGGTTGACAGGGGGGCTGGCTTTACAGGGGGAATCAATGTGATAAAGTACCAATCCATTAGCCGCAGTGGTGGTGAAGCCTGACAGATACAATTGGCTTGTGGGCTGATAAGCACAATTCGAGAGCATGACATTACACGAGGGATATCATGTTATGATAAATGCAATCAAATGTGATGCATACTGTATTTTAGCAGCTTTGTTCCGCTTTTAGGGCATGATGTCTGACTACAGTAACACTTGGAGTAAGTTGAAATAAAAGCAATATCGAAAAACCAAACTTTCACAGTTTTAGGATACCTCAAAGCCCCTGACTGCACCAGAGTGTCAGTCCAGGCATGACTACAGAGTATTTTCCTAGGCTATGGCGTCACTTTCCCCTGGCCTCTATGGAGAGTGTGGTGGGACGCTGTAAAACTTTACTGAGGGGAGTAGTGCGACATGGGAGTGTCTCACCTCCATTAAAGTCCTTGCCAGGGTGCTGTGGCATTTAAACACTCATAAATAACGGTGAGATCTACAAACCCCAACAACAGAGTTCCGCACTTTTAGGGGAAACAGCAAAGGGGTACAACACAAAGTGAAGGGTGAGGGAAGGCATACTGGTCAGATACCAAACTAAATGACTCCCGAAAAAGCTTTACAGTAACCGCTAATACCCTCTGGCCATCCGTAGTTGCACAGAACCTCAGCCAAGCTTCTGCTCCCTGGGAGAACAAGGCCACCAATATAGCCATCATAACCAGGCTGTTTTTCTTACTCTTGTTTTACAGGCAAGGGGTTAAGTCACCAGCATCTGAAAGCCCATGCTTCAAGTTGAGCGAAGGTCAGTGGAAGAGCAGTCTTTTTCAATACTGTGAAATAAATTGCTGAACTAAATTGCCATGATGGAGTGGGCGAGGGCAGCTTACACAATGTAAATTTCATTCAGGTGTGACATTAATAGGCTATATTCTGGTCTTGGCAGTTCGGGTTTGTACATGTAGTTGAGAAAGTGATGAGTGTGCGGTGGAGAGCCATGGATTAATCCGCTGGCAGCACTGACACCCAGAGTGAAAGGAGGAATTGGGAGAGAGTGGCATAAAGCTGTTAGCAGCAGAGCAGGCTGACATCACCCGAGCTGATACAATCAAAGATCTGGTTTTAAACGAGCCCTCCAGTCCAGAGCGGAGGGGCTGGGCTATGTCTGCCTCCTGAGGTAATTCACACTGCTGTGAGTCCTGCTTGCTCTGCATGAGGAGGATTTGGAGGGATTTTGGGTGGGCCTTTTGTTGTGGCATCCCTCTCGTGTCCACAGTGACAGTGCTGGTGAAGTGAGATTGATCTGCGGTTGGAGCCAAGCCCTGTCAGTGTGACAGTGAGCAGAATGAAGACAAAATGAAGGTCCCTGCAATAGCCAGTGGTCCTCATTGGTTACAAAGAGAGACACACAGCGAGTAGGACAAGAGCTAGATCATAGTGTGTTTACCCAGGTGTGTGTTGTAGCTTGCCAGCTGCTGTGGAACAATATTGAAAGCAGACTGAAAGCTTAGCTGTATGTACAAACTTGTGCAAAAAGAGTGTATCCTTTACAAAAGTGACTTGGTTTAATTATTTTCTGAAAGCTGAAGTGCATTCTCAGGAAAATCCTTTGCATTTCCATACTCCTGTCCTTCTTTATCTCAGTAAGTGGAATTTTCTGCAGTTATTAGATATCAGTATTGCAAAAAGAGCAAGTCTTATTTAAGTGCACAAAACTGAGAACAGGCTGCTTTCAAAGAATTCACGGGAGAGACATAACTAAATTTGTAATTTCAATTAATCCAAGCAGTTTGGCAGCTTATTTTAAAAATGCTCCAGCTGTGATATACTTTTCCACAGAACATGAATTAACACTTAATGCTGTTCAGTGAGTCTAACAGCACCAGAAAAGCAGAGGTGGTTTTGCAGAGAAGTTTCTGGCTTGCCTGTGTAGCGTATATCTGTAACACTGTGGATTCATATTCCCAACCCCAAATTTTCACTCTGCATGAGAGAAGGATTGCAACAGCTATTGGCAACAGAGATTGGCTACAAGCTCTTTTTTTCACTTCAGTGTATAAAAGTATTAGTATGGTAGTCATGCCAGGAAAACTAAATCCTCCAGAGCTCTGTGCATGCACATGTAAGTCTGTGCATGTATACTGTACATGCACAAATGTGTACTCATAGGTGTGTGTGTGTGTGTGTGTGTGTGTGAGACAAAATCAATCTCATCAATTCAGTGGGGTATTTCCAGCAAGTACACTGCTTGTAATTACAATAGACCTTGCAGTCATTGTCTATTTTCTCTTTCTTTCATTTGTCTGCCATCAGCTTCATATGGTTGCAGTTTGCATTAATTCATATGTGGTCCACATTTGTGTTTGTAGCCTCAGTAGTTTAATCTCAGCCCAATCACAACAGAAAGGTATGTTCCGGATGCTTCTAAGAGTGATTCCATCTCTGCCCTCTGGATACATCACACACATGCACACACGCACACACACCCACTGTCTCTGCACTTGCAAAAGACAACATTGCAACGTAAAATTGTATAGGACAAAAATGAGAACTCGAAATGAGAGCAGTTATGGTTTCCAAAGTGAAGCATATCCATATGGTACAAGGATAGATTCATCATGTTACAGAAAACAATGAATAGAACCGCCAGGGGGTTTTCAGTGCAGCACACATGGAAACATGGAAGGAGGTCATGGTATCTGCATCTGCCAGAGAACTTATAAATTTAAAACAAACAGCACAGAAAGAAAA
>VUQS01076186.1:2659-21552 GCA_015108495.1 Heterochromis multidens
TGTTTATCACCGGTTATCACGGGCAAAGTCACATGTGAAACACTCCCGTCTCTGTCTGACCAAAATACCCTAATCCTAAGAACCAATCACAGCTGAGCATCCCTCCGCAGGTCCAACCTAACGTCAGCGCCTGTGCTGATTGATCCGACAAACTGGATTCAACAACGCGGGACTCCAGCAGCTGCTGCAGAGCAGGCTGATCTGGTGGTGATTAGTTAACTAAAACACCTCAACAATGGGTATAAGAAGCCTTTTTAAAAAGCAAATGAGGAAGGTACAGGTGAGGAAGAGGAGGAGCTCCTTCTGCTGCTGCAGACACAGACATGAGATGATCACTGCCTCAGATACAAACTCAGGTGGGTGAATCAGAGGCTCTCAGAGCTTCTAAAGTGTTTCCTGTTACAGGTTAGTGCTGCATCTCTGACACACTGACCACAGATTCACACACTCCTCACTCCGTCACATTTCCTCATGTAGACAAACAGATTCATCCTCATAACAAAGTTATTAAGAACATCAGGGCGACATAATCACAGATCTGTGACATCATGCAGCTGCTCAGAGTGATGTCAGGCTGCAGGATGCTCCTTACCTAATCTTCACTGATGTTATTTCAGAATAAAACATGAATCCTTCACATGAGTGTGTTTGTGTAATTTCCTGTTTATGTTTTGTTGTGTTATTCAAAGATATTCATGTGTGTGTATTCAGAGCTGCCATAAAGAAGATGATAGAGGTTCATGTACTCTGTTATGCTCCATGTTCACTGAGGATTAATGAGATTTGGTGGACATCTGAAGATACTACACAGAACAGTTTGAAATAAATCAAATGTAGACAAAAACAGTGTAAAAGCAGAGGGATTATTAAAGTACTCTGAGAATAAAATACTGCAAAATGAAATAGAAAACATAAATGAACAAAAGAGGAAGTGATGTCACTGTGAAGACAGATGTGATTGTGTGGAAAGGTCACAGAATCCAGTAGAATAAACAACAGAACTCTGACTGATGAACATCTGCAGCTGCATTAAATATCAGCCTGTAGCTGCATTCAGTACTGACTTTGATTATTATTTAACTCTTATGGCATCAAAGAGTAAATTAATCATTTCTGATATTTGTTGAATAATTGGTTGAGTCAGTGTATAAAATAAGCTGATACATGACTTAAATACTTAATAATCACATCAAAGATTATAAATTTGGATTAAATGCAAAGTGGTGTATAACAGATAGAGAGTGAACAGAGGTGAGAGAAGGAGAAACACTCTTCTACAGCATAACTAAGGGAGGATTCAGGGTCACCTGATCCAGCCCTAACTATAAGCTTTATCAAAAAGGAAAGTTTTAAGTCTAATCTTAAAAGTAGAGAGGGTGTCTGTCTCCTGAATCCAAACTGGGAGCTGGTTCCACAGAAGAGGGGCCTGAAAGCTGAAGGCTCTGCCTCCCATTCTACTTTTAAATATCCTAGGAACCACAAGTAAGCCAGCAGTCTGAGAGCGAAGTGGTCTGTTGGGGTGATATGGTACTATGAGGTCTTTAAGTAAAGTATAGCCTGCGGTTTTCTCTGTATTATTGTAGGGTCTTTACCCTACAATATAAAGCACCTTGAGGCGACTTTTGTTGTGATTTGGTGCTATATAAATAAAGCTGAATTGAATTGAAAATTGAATTTAAGATAATTCTGATTATTCAGGACCTTGTATATAAGGAGAAGGATTTTAAATTCAATTCTGGATTTAACAGGGAGCCAATGAAGAGAAGCCAATATGGGAGAAATATGCTCACTCTTTCTAGTCCCTGTCAGTACTCTCACTAGATTGATAAATCACAGATTTGTGCGTGAAACGTTCAAATGCACGAGTTACGCAGAGAGCCATTAACCTTCTCTTTATATTCTTTGAAGCGAATGAAACACCAGGTTTGAAAAGTAGGCAGCCCTCACATCTCTGACCCAAGTGTTAAAAGAAACTAAAAGATCCTTTAAATGAAGGAGATGAACATGAAAACAAGCTGCTCTCCAGAAGAGCTCGACTTTTCAACAAGAATGCTTAAACAGTGAATACTGTCATTTATCTATGGAGAGGAGTTTGAAACAGGAGCTAATCTGGTTTTAACAGGACAGACTTCATCTAAAATAAAAAGACAATGATTATTAAAGAGATTCATTGAGAGATCAACACATTTTTTTCAAATCGAGTTACTCCAGTTACTTGATGAATCATGCAGCCATAATTTTCACCAATAACCTCCACACAATGTCAGAAGAATCAGGTTGGAATATTTTCCATTGTTTCTCATGTAGCACACAGCAGGAAATAGTCTGCTCCAAACATGATCTCACTGCTGCAAAGACTTAGTGTGGTTTAGGTGATGGAGCTGTCTGGATGGAACATACATGGTGAAGCCTCAGTAATGTTTAAAGCACCAGACTGACATCACTGCAGTCCAACATCACACAGACTTTGTACCAAGAATCTATCAGACTAAAGGTGAAGCGGTTGTTTTCAGATTAACTGATCTATGTTTCCTCCTCAGTGACGGCTGAATGCTACAAGCAGCAGGAGAAGCTGTTCCAGAGGATGATCTCTGTGGTCGACACTCCTGGCCTCTTCGACACCTCTCTGCCTGAAGACACCGTGCAGAGGGAGATCTCCAAATGCATCAACATGTCGGCCCCGGGGCCCCACACCATCCTGCTGGTCATCAGGGTGGGGTCCTTCACAGCAGAGGAAAGAGACGCTGTGAAGAAGGTGAAGGAGATCTTTGGAGAAGGTGCCTGGAGGTACACCATCATCCTCTTCACTCATGGAGACAAAGTCCAGACAGACTTTGATCAGATGTTGAAGAAGGCAAAACTTGAGCTGCAGGAGGTCCTGAAGAAGGCTGAAAGAGATACCACGTCTTCAACAACCTTAAAATCAACAATCGTAATCAGGTCCTGAATCTGTTGGAGAAGGTGGAGAAGATGGTGGCTGACAATGGAGGAGAGTTTTACTCCAACAAAAACTACCTGGAAGTCGAGGACATACTGAAACAGCGAGAGAGTCAGAGTTCTACAAGAAGAGGCTTGAGGAGGAAATTAAAGCTGTGGACTCAAAACACGAGAAGAAGCTGATGGAGGCTCAGGAGGAAAAGCAGCAGGTTGAGAAACGACTGCAGTCTGAGCTGGAGGAGGTGAAGCGATATTATCATGCTTTAGAGGGCGGAGTCCGTCAGGTCGTGGATAACCAAAAGATGACTGTTTTGATGAAATCCTCACCAAGTTCCATGAAACCCTGAAGCTGAACTGAGCTCATTCTGACACTTGTACAGAGCCTGCTTCATCACTTATGTAGCTCTGTTATTCACATGAATTAACAAATGAAACTCATGTTACTGTAAACTCTGCATTTGTACAACTAAATCTATGTCATTTATATGATTCTACCAGGATGATTCTCAGTTTTCTCAGTCTAATATACTTCATGTTTCTAAAGTTGGACACAGAAACCTTTTACAGAGCAACACCTCCAACCCCAAATCAGTCGGTAGAGTATTCACTGATCACAGTCACAGAGCTGAACTACACCACCTGCAGTGGTTCAGATTCTGAACAAACCAAAGACTTTTTTTAATCTCCATCAACTTCTGGTGATCGTGGCTTTCCTTTCCTGCAGCTGAAGTTTTCCATTCATGAGCTGGAAATTTGTCCTGGAACTGCTGATGTATTTGCACCAGTTGAAGGACACAGATTAACTGTAGTTTAAATCTGAGTTTATAATGAAAGACTTCCAGAAGGATCGGAACATAAATCAGAGTATCATCTGCATACAGACTGACTTTCCTTTAATTCAGCAACACAGAGAATAAAAAGCAGAGTTCCTCACACAGATCTCTGTGGTACACCACAGGTTGTATAAATGGAGAAAATATAAATTCACAGAGCAGAGATAAAACTGACTCAATGCCATTTTCACAGTCTGCTTCTGCCTTTAAATTAACTAACAAAACAAAAATGATGTTTTAGAAAAAAAGCTTCAGCAGTTAAGCAAAAGTTTCTTATTAGTCTATAGCTACCATTAGTTACACATAACAACAGCTTAAAATCAGTAAATACAAAGTTTATAAAGGATTAAAGAACCAGGCGGACGTTATGACATGATGCTGTTTTATCTCTTCAGCTGATATCTGCCCACTTATGTCTGCTAATTTTAGTTGGTCCAATCATTCATCACTGTGAACAAAGCTAGTTTAATCCCAAAAAGCTGAATCTGTTCATCTGAACGTAGCGTTTTTTAGTGGGAGAAACGTTTCGTCACCTCCTGGTGACTTCTTCAGTCTCAACTGACTGCAGGCTTCCCCAACCTTATAAACAGTACATTTGCATAATGACCGAAACCAGCACCACTGACTAACAATGGGCTATGAGGTCAGTTTCATGATTATTAGTATGCATTTGCATATTGAAGAAGTCTGAAGAAGAAGACTGAAGAAGTCACCAGAAGTGACGAAACGTTTCTCCCACTAAAAAACGCTACGTCCAGATGAACAGATTCAGCTTTTTGGGATTCTTTTACCTGGATTATTGAGCATGCATCAAGAGACTCCAACACAATGGTTTGAAATGTATTTACTCTGTTTTCACACGGCTAGATGACCTAGGTAAATGTGACCTAGGTGTTGGATGGATAGCTGGTGGAGAGAACAAGTATGTTTTTTTTATTTTTTAATTTTGCACTCTAACAGAATTTGTCATCGCTTACCTTTTAATCCTATCTTTCTCTACAATATAGTAACCTCCTCCATGCTTACATGGGCTTGTGTAAAAATCAGTAGTTCACGAGGAGTTTGTTACTGTGTGGGCCAAAGATGAACCGACCCTGCTCTGACCTTTATGGATATACTTTTAAACTGCCTGGTACAAAGAAAAATATACAAAATACGCGACCAGTACTGCTCTATTGCGGCTTCATGTCTGTGCAAGTATATCATGAGTCTTGCTCTTTGTACTTGGCTGCATCAGTGTCATTATTTGTGATGCTTACACTTTAGCTTCCTCCTTAGTTGCGTATGTAACATTCACCACTGCTGTTTCTGTATCAGTGTTCACTGCAAAACATAACAGAGAGAGACAAAAGGGAATAAAAAAAAAAGAAAAACATGAGATACAGTAAACAGAGGTTCAATCATATTTACACATGCACATAACAGGTCTTTGTTGTTGCTGTAGGTGAGTCAGAGACGCATTCAGGTTCCCGTGGTGACCCAGAGAGCCACTTGTCTGTGTGAATCCATTACAGCCATCACCACACTGGCTTCACTCCAGACCCTGCTGCTTCCTCTACAGACAGGAGCAGCTTAACACAATAGCCTCTCTGCCACTTGCACAATAACGGATTTAAGTTTGACATGACAGCCTAAACAAAGCAAGTAATCTGTGATAAAGTGCAATGCAATGCACAACCAAGAAGCACCTAGCCGAGACTTGTGGTCCTGCGAGGAAACAACAACACAGATCCTGCCACAATGACGAGTTTGATTCCTGCTGAGATCACGCATTCTTTAAAAGGTTGAACTGTAAATGGAATTCGATTCAAGCGAGCTCTGTACAGTACACGCAATTACAAAAGGAGCTCACAATCAATCAATTAATTAATTTGTTGATTGATCAAACTGTCTGAACGCTGCAATTTTTAAGCAAAAAAAAAGATAAGCAATAAAAAACTTTACATGCTTTTTCTTTGCCTTATAATAAAGACAAACTGAATCAATATTCATCACTTAACGAAATAATCAACAGTTGCAGTCTAGCTGAAGCCAAGAGCTGGGCTATGAACACTGAGACTGGACTGCAAAACATTTTTCTTATTTCTTGTTCTCAGAGATCACAGAAAGGTTTTGTTTGCTCCAATATTAAATGTTTTCAAAATGTTTTGCTTGGTATTTGCTGTTATTAACTTGTGCAATACATAAATATAAAAATCTGTGACAAATTAAAGAAAAAAAACAACATAAAGTGGGTCTTTGTAAGATGCTGGACCACCACAAGCTGCCAAAACAGCTTCAGTCTCTGCATTGATTCAAAAAATTTCTTCCAAAAGATATTCTCTCATTCGATATTTGATAGGCGTTAACTGACCATCACACAGCCTTTTGCAAAGGGAAGATTAAATACCACTTACATGTACCTCTGCTGGATGAAGTCTAGAAACATTTAGGGTCACAGAGCCAGTGCATGTGTGAAAACAGATAAGATTGGAGGTTTTCCCTTTAATTTGTCACGATGTACATGTTTCCTTAACCTGTCTCAGCTCATTGTACTTCAGCATGTTTTATTTAACCGCATGATACCTGTAATTTGAGAGAGCAACAGTGATACTAATGGCAAAAGAACAAGGTCTGAGAAAGGCAGCCCGTGTTATTGATGAAATCCTTTCTGCCACGAGACAATAGTATCTATGCTTTTTCAACTATGTTTGTGAAACCAAATGAATGTCAAAACGAGTACGTCTTCAAAGCTCTGTAAAGATACTTCTGAGGTTTTAGATATTTTACAAAACAGATATAAAAACTCTATTGCAACCCAAGAACAAAAACATGTCAATTACCAATATAAATAAGTCAGAAGATGCCAGATATACCACAGAAGTAGTAAAATTACTTTTCAGCTGGCTTTTCTCTGTGGACAGTAATAACAGGCATCAGTGCCTAAAAATGAAACTTCCTAACCTGCTGGTGAACAGCAGACAGCAGGTTTGGAAGAGTTAAATCCAGTGAGAGCGCCCAGCTGGCTTAGAGAGGGCGAGTGGGCCGAGCCTGGCATGGTGCCCGGCACCGGCACTCACAGCCAGCTCTGCCCCACCCCGCCACCAGCAGCTCTGACCACGCCACACAAGAACACGGGACTTCTCTAAAACCTCACCCCTGTAACAAGAGCGCACGGACCCAGGCAGAGAAAAGTGACAGAGACCGCAAGAGGAGACGGACACACGAGCAAGATGGCTCCATTGATAATTCACTGTAACTAGCAATGTTTGGAGAGGCAGGCTGAGGAATTAAGAGAGGAGATGAAGAGAAAATGCTGCGCCAGTGTGTGGTACAGAATGAAGTACACTGTTTAATGGCAGCGTGCGGTAAATTCTGAGTGGAGTAACTCCTCTGTCAAGTTCTCTTTTAGCACCTGTCATGACAACAGTGGGTAGTAGTTGGTTGTGGCTGTTTTGATATACAAGGAGACACCATGAGTATGTGTGTAAAGATTTGTACATGTGCATCTTTGTGGGTGTTTATACCTAGCGGTACATGCCTCTATTACTCATGCATGCGTGCTTAGACAGCAAAACGTTTGCAGGGATTGCTGTAGTGCTGGCTACCCTGCACACACACACACACACACACACACACACACTCTCCATCAGACAGTGCAAAAGCTTTACCACAGGCGCCTGCAGTGTCCTCCCCGGTTACCACGATGCACCTCCCCAAAAGAGATGCAACTCGCAAACACATACAGGCATAAACACACACGTGGACACATTACTACTGGATGCCTGCCATGTCTGCCCACTTCAATCCATACACTGAGGCCAAGGGGAACCGTGGTAGTACACAGTGCTTATTATAGAGCCTGCATGTAATTCAAACGCTCGTCTCCTCGGGTCAAACTTATAAGACGCACGCATGCACGCAGACAGACAAGATGATAAAGGCTGATTCATATGCAGAGATGGGTTATGTTTAGATAATGGTTGTGTGGGATGATGGTAACGAGGAAGTGAAGTCACAAAGGGAGACCTGACTCACTGGGAGGTCTGTGTGTGAGTATGTGTTGCTAAACAGTCTCATGTGCATTGAACAGGAGCCAAATGAAGATGACATGCACAGCAAACAGGGAGGAGAAGAATTCTGTACCTTGTTCCACGTTTTCTACAGTACCATACTGAGCTAGAAGGCCGTCCAAAACCTGATGGGGAAAACAAAAGATAAAATCAGACACAAAAGAGCACTAACTAAACTCACATACACACCAGAGTGAGATCAGAACTTTAACATCCGATTGATCTTTAGATTAAAGCTAATTACTGGAAGGCCACACCTGAAACAGGACATTTAACCTCACGCTCTTTTAATTATGTCATCTCATTGCAACTTCTTCCTCTGCAATGTATGGATAATAAAAGACAGTGTATCTTGATGTATCCAGCACCTAACAATACCCAATGCTAAATTTTCCTGAAAATTCAGCTGTGTTTGGATAGAAACTTTCCTCACATCAGACAAGTGGCTGCAGCTAGTGCAGACTTGCCTGTAAATAAAGAAAATGAGAGCTGAATGGCATCTGAGATCACAGCTAAGACTTTGAGAGAAACTTGGAGAAACGGCAAAGTGTGTGTGTGTCTATCAGAGATATCATGAGAAGAAGAAGAACAAGAGATACTTTTATTAATCAAACTTATGAATGTTAAGGTATTATTTCAAGATTTTATACCTCAGTTGTTATCCTTGTGGCTGAAGAGCCTAAACTTGCTGTGTAAAACCAACAAAGTGCAAAGGTACAAAGGGGGAATAAGGCAGGCATAAAGGAGACACCAACACCAAAAACAATATAAGCACATGTGGCAGTGCTCTATCATAATATGTTAAATAATAAAAAGTCACTCTTCAATCAGAAAGAGGTCAAATCCACGCAGCAAGTGCTGTGAGGATCCTCTTTTACCTAAAAACGTGGGTGTCAAAACCAAACTCCCAAAGGGTCTAATCTGGCTCAGCGGTGTGCTGGTGTGACGTTTGCAGGGAAGGAGGGCCACAATTTTGAACTTTTCACTGTATTTTGCAACAGGAAGGAATTTTGTTTCATACATCAAGAATAAATCGCATCATTAGAGTAGCCGTCCAAACTGTCCTTTTCATCTGAGCCAGAGGTTTGAATCATCATTAAGGTTTCAGCTTTTTAAGAAAGACAATACCAATGGCCTGCGGTTAAGCCAAGGAACCATTGCAACACATTCTTTGATTTACTACAGCAGTGCTTCTATGATATTTTATTTTATTTTATTTACCAGAAAACTCTTGAGATTAAGAATCTCTTGCAAAAATGCCTGGGGCAAGACAGACAGGGTTACTGTAACATGTTTCTCGATGGCGGGAGAAACCGGAGCTCCTGGAGAAAACCTGTGCAAGCCTGAGGAGGACATGCAAACTTCACACACAAAGGCCCTCCCGGGTTTGAGCTCAGGACCATGTCGATGTGAGGCAACAGTGCTGAGGAACCGTGCTGCTAAAAAAGGCTGTAGACTGACTGAATGTAGAAAAACATCTTTTTTTTAAGACATTTCATGCTGTCCACTATCTGTTTATAAATAGATGGGTTTTCTTTTCAGTTTTCAGAATGTCCTTTTTTTGCACTAATAAAACCTTTTTTATATATATTTTTTTAAAGGTTATTACTGAAACTAATTATTTTACTCATCCGGTCCAACAGCAATCAAATAAGACTGAATGAGGCACATGAAATAAAATGAGTTGCCTTGAAGCATGTGTACTAAATTTTAGAAACATATTTAACTTTTCAGCAACACAACTAGTGTACACTTGGATCAAATGTTTTCTATAATATATATGATTCTTTATCTATATACTAATAGAAAAATAATGTGTTATTAAATGTAAATAAATTCTTTAGTCCACTAAAATTGTATGAAGCACACTGAAACGTTAAGAGAAAAAAAAAATCTGGCAAATTGGCCTAATCTGTTCAGTAAACACAAAGCATTTATCCGCTCATGTTTATAATATTAAAAACAATAAACCCCATTTAAACCACATGCCCAGAGCTGTGAGCTTTCTGTGAGCGCACAGACAGGCTGCAGATATTAAAATAAGAAAAATGAGAGAGTAAAGTCTTGAAGACAGAGACTCTCACACAGAGAAAACCAACTTGGACCCCAGCAAGGTTACAGATGTTGACACACAGACACACTGTCATCCGTACACCGACGCAGATATAAGCGTGCACACGCGTACAGACATAAACACACAGACACAGGATAAGGGTTGGTGACTCATCGTCAGGAAACTGGTTTATGTGCTACCTGGTGCTGATCAACAGGGCATCACTGTCACACAAACACACACATACACGTAGACACACACACACTGACCTCCCACTGTAGATGAGGGGGAATGTTCCGGATCTGGATCTTCCGACTCCTGCAGAGATGAGACACACAGACGGAGAGAATTTAACAGACCCGAACCACAAACTCACATAAACTTACACTCATCTGTTGTGTTCACAGCAAAGGCAGCAAACCTTGCTCTATATATAGAGTATATTTTTATATATATATATATATATATACACACACGCACAAACACACTCATCTGCCGTATCAGCAGCTCAGAAGCATAATGCAGAATCAGACCTGTACTACATTTACTGTACGTAATTTCAGTCAGTGTAAACACCCACGGTTTATTATCACCAATCGAAGGACTGTCACAGATGTGATGAAGGAACTGTAGGTGTGTAGGTGTTTATTAGACAGCACCATGCGACTCCTGGTAACACCATCCTACAAGTGATATGCTTACTACTCTCAAATTGAGAAGTGAAAGTGTCACATGTGACATGAAAAAAAACAGATGCACTCAGACCACAATGACGGAACTCCTTCGTCCTGAGTGACGCAACTGGAGCGACAGAGGGTGTGTTTTTGGTTTGGAGAACAAAAGAAACAAAAAGTACCCGCATCCGGCATTAACAAGATATTTATTTATTCCTTGAAAATTTATTCATATGTGCTTTTACAGTTTCTCGCTCGTTGTCAGTTCATATCCCTTTAATTTTTATCCTTGATTTCTGTTGTTAAACTCAAAACCTCTGGTCATTTTAGTTTTCTATCAAACTGTATCAGTCAATAAAGGACAGTCCATCTCTGGCCGGTCCGTTTGGGATCAGAGGTCCTACACAGCGCCTCCTCTGCCTCCAGTGAGTGTTTCAGCTCCAACACAAACCGCCTGTGACCACAGGCTGTTAACAACTACATTAACGTGAGAGAGTCCAGCTCTGCGATGAGGGCAGCTGATGAGGGGCCGGTGGACAGAAAGCCATGCTGCTAAGAAGCATTTTGGTAGGAAAACAGAAGACACTACAAGGAGCGAGACTGAAGGGCTGAGATGCAGAAATGAAGCGGAGGAGGAAATGTAATGAGAAGTGATAATGAGAGGCAGATTTCAATGCAGGCGGCTTCGCCATGGGACCCACAAACAAACATGCACATCGTATCAGCTTTGTTGCACCTCAAATGCGTGTGTTCATGCACTGGCACACATTTCTGTTTTGCATTTTTCTCCTGAACTAGGATGGGTGCAAAAGACTGCAGGTCAGAGTTTCCTGTCAGCGGCTGAGGAGAGGTCGAGAGCACTGCGCGGGCAGCTGGACATGAATGAATGAGTCTTTTCTGATTGTCCAGAGAAACAGAGCGTCACATGGATTTAGGACTGCCCTCTCCTCTTCTCTTCTTTCCTATTTCTTAAAATGCCAAGAAGTAAAATTAAAAGACTGATAATAATGATTTTAAGGTAAGCAACTGTGAAACAACAGCAGAAATGTCCACTTAATTTCAGAGTAGAATATGTTTGTATTTATATGTACATACAGCAATAAATCTAACTATAAAGGTTCTAAATCTAGTGACCCCAAATACCTTTAAAAGCTTAACACAACAATATCCTTCTGCAAGTCTGTCTTCCTTCAAAAACAAACAGAATGCACAAAAGCCCAGAATGTATATTTATATATAAAACCTGACAATTCCTGACATGTTGTACAGCACAGTGTCCTGCAAGCTTTCTGTCACTGATGGCAGTTTAAAGCAAGTGGCTTGATGAAAGATCTCTTTTGGCAGCTAGTATCCAAACAAGGGTAAACCGATTAAAATCTGTCTCTACCGCTAAAACACATCACCTTTTTTAACGTAGTAAACAAACCCATGGCATCCAAAAAGCAGCCAGTAGCTGAAAAGGATTTAAGACCAACTCAAAACCTCAAAACAGCTCCAAACGCTGGCATCCCCGAGCTGCAGAATATGGAAACTGAAAGGTCCTTTCATTCGGCGTCGTCTGCCTAAATAGTCCGTGAATTCAGAGGGACCACTTCTCTATAGCGTCTGTGCTAATTAATTATGCCAACTGTAATCTTGATGGCTGATGCTGAACTGCGACTGTATATTTGAATGGACACTTTAGTGAATCTGGAGGAGGCAAACTCCAGGGGGACGGAGGGTTTGGTGTAAACTTTGCAAACTCATTCTTCAATTTTGTCTCAACAGGAAAACATCACTGTGACAAATGCACCATTTTTCTCTACGTCTCTGTGGCAAACTCTTTTTTTTTTTTTTTATTTTTAGGGCCACCTGTTTTCCTGTCAGACTGAACGCTTCGTAAAGGGACATCTTGAGGAAGAAGTGACACATTTAAGGTCTCATCTCAGCATACACTGGATAAGCATAAGATGACTGCTTTCTGCAAAATAAAATGCTGGCTGTCTACAGTGTTCAGGTATCCTCAGCTCACATGTGCTGTTTTATTATCCGTGAATAAAGCAGAGGCAGTCATCTGCTAATATCGCCTGTTTGTTTGCATTCATGCTTGAACCCAGCGCCCTTTCTCAGCTCCTCCTTTCCCAAGCCCAGAATGAACTACAGTAGAAGATGCAGACTGAAGTCAATGGTTACTTAATGTTTGTTGAATGTAACCAAGCTGTCTGCTGCTGGTTTGGAGCGGCCTGCCAAGAGAAAAAAGAAAGCCTCTCAATTTCGGCCTTTAAATATCCGAGGGTGGCCATGTTCATTTGAAAAGCTAATATTTACTGCACCCACCTGTACGAGCTCAGAAACCGTGTCTGCACACAGGCGTGCATACTAATACGCACATGCAAGCGGAGCAGTCGAAGGAATTTTAACCTCTGAGAGAGCAGGCGGACAGAGGGGTGAGAAAGAGGGTATTCACCCCGCGCCAGAAGTTTGCATTGCTCCTAAAGATGACCCTGTGATCATCAACAACTCCAGAGGAATACTTTCACAGGGTCTGTGTTCCCTCTGTTCTGATCTGTGCTTTAATTTTTACCTTCAGATTTTAAAACCTTTGTGTCTCTGGAGCACAGAGACTCAGCTGGCTACCAGCTCAGATCATTTGGTTCGATGTAAGATTAAAATGTAAGCAGCAGAGCTGCAGCAATTAGCTGTTTAATCTATTTGTCAAGTAACATAAAATTAATCATTTATTCAAATTAGTCTATCAGTAACATTGCACTAACTGATTAATTTGTAACCAAAAATGTCAAAAGTGGGACTTTGATGCTTTTCTTTTTCTTACGTTTTGAAAGCTTAGCTCCACCTTACATTAGAAATGGGGCTGCATGCAAATACAGTGTCTGTCAATACAAATGGGCAAAGGCTTTGAAATTAAACTCTCTTTAATGGAGGCAAAGAAGAGAAGTTGGACAAGGTGTCAACAGCAGTCTGGGAAAAGTTTCAACACAAGTGACATGAGATTAACACAAAGCACAACCTGAAACACAGGCCGCATTTACCAAATACTGCAGGCGCTTCTGGGAGATACTGTCTATCAAATCTAGACACACGACTACAAAGAAATAGGCATATCCACAGCAGGGGCAGATGTATGTAGATCTTTTACTTGGATAAATGCAGATATTATGAGCTGATAAATGCACAAGTATCAAAGAACAGTTGGCCCCATGTTGTTAAAAAAGGCAGTTTAATGCATCTTATTTTAGAAGTTATTATATTTGATACCATGTGTGACCTTTAAGATATAAATTTTAAGCGGCATAGCTGATATAACCTCAAAATTATGTCATGATATTTCAAGAAAACTTGCTAATAATGATATTTCTGACAATACAGAAAAAAAATACTGAACAATGTTTTATTGATGCTTGCAGGCAGCAGCATTTATAAATGTAAATGGAGGGCATTTTCCATCCTTCTTTTCCAGTGAGCTACTGTCTCTGATGACACAGTATCTAATTTGAAGTGTGAGCCTATTGAAACAAGGTGCCAGCAGCAGCAGCATTATAGTTAATAGAAGTAACACAGCATTACATCCAGTGACACAGTGTAAGTTAAATATAAGCACAAAACTAGCCTAGATAGTGTTTTCCCTGGAAATGTTAAGTAAAAATATGAAACAACTGCTTAACACTTTCAGTTTAACAGTAACTAAAGTAAGTTAACCTTGTAACTCTTCAGAAGCTGACAATAGTCACATAATAAAACTGAAAAATATTTTCTACATGGGATGTTGTATCTCGGGTCAACGTTTTAAACCATCCAGACCCATGGGAAGAGCCTTGAAGTTGGGGGTGCTGGTGTGTGTGTGTGTGTGTGTGTGTGTGTGTGTGCGCGTGGTGCAGGTGGGGCTGTAAGGCTATAAGGTATTAAAAGGTATAAAGTTTTAAATATTCTATTCGCCTTGTTACATTCTACCATACTCTAAGAAAAAAAATATGCCAGTCTTGCAACTACCAGACCCTGCTGCACACAGCAGACAAGAATAAACAGGGACCACTCGTCAGGCGCACACACGGGTGGGCAAATTCATTATGAAACCATAAAAAAAGCATGCCAATCTTGCTACTATGAGGTCTCCTAAGACACAGCAGTCAATATAACATTTTACCAACATCATATTTTACCGGGCCCAAAAGTCAAATCTTCACAGCACATAACACAGTCAAATGCCCTTTTGCAGCAAAGGTAGTAGTGTGAAATTACTGCTTAATGATGATGTGAAACAGCTCAGCAACAGCTCATAATAGGCCACAGTGTTGTCTTCATCTGGGTGCATGATTACAGTAAATGTGACTCCAAATGAGACTTAGCGCTCAGAGGTTTAGGAAATAAATTTCCTCATGACGGGCACTGATGTCCAAAGTGTTCACAATCTCTGTGAGGACATTTTAGGGACCCGCTTTTGTGCTGCAGCACCCCTAGCACCCCTACTTCCCACTGCCTTGTGTTTGTTGTGTTTTGTTTTTTTCTCTTTATTACAGCCTTGTAACCAGGTGCTTAAAGCACTCCTTTTCCACCGTGTAACCATGTCAGTAATTTCCATCCACTGTTTACTCTTCCTGTCATAGAGTGCATCAAGCGAGTGCTCCAGCAACACTTTGTGGAGTCATTTGTTTACTTTTGGGTCGCACGTGTATCAAGTGGTGAAACACGTGTATTGTTTCCACCTTTAGCGGGAACAGTTTTCTTGCATGTCAACAAAATACTGTACTGACTGTAAGTTGTTGAGTAGCTTCCTTTTTAGGTACTAAATTGTCACTGGAGGCTGACACCAGGCTCTCGCTCTCAGACATGCCCGGGCTTGCCTCGTTGTTGTGCGCACTAGGGAACGTAAATGCACTGAAATCGCAATATGACACTTTTATATCACGTAAAAATTACTACAAATGACATGATTAATTAAAATAATTAAATAACATTTAAAAATAAATTTTTAAAAATTAAATAAATAAATAAAACAACGTTCCTACCACATGTGCTTTTAAAAATGTCTCAGCATGCACAATACAGAATTTAATTTGTCATAATCTCAGTGTACTTTGTTCCTGAAACATCCCCACGAAAATCAAACTTACTTATGTCATTAGAAACACACAACACAATAAAAATCCTATTTTTTTCCAAGGCATTTTTTTTTTTTTCGGCTGAGGGCAAAACCTTTTAATTTTCTAAACAGAAACTCACAAGTGAATAATTAAACATTTCCTTCTTCGCTCAAGGATTCTTTCTAATGAGCCCTTTAAAAGCCTTGTTTACCTTTCTCACCCTGTTCTGTACGGATGCCCAGGCTGTCAGAGACGCCTCACAAGGCACGCTGTCCTGCGCCCAGCAGGGTAGCTCGCTCTGGACAAATAAAAAGGCATCTCAAACAGCCTTTCAGTCCGGGGCACATTGCCTCACAAAACACACACAAACACCTCTGCACACTCACTCACCGCTACTGCAATCCTCACACATAATTGTTTGCAATATCCATCTGAATGATAAATGTGGGTTTTTTTCTTCATTTAACTGTCATTCCCCTCTTTCCTGCATCCATTTAGCTGTCAACACTGGCTGATTCTCAGTGCAAACATGTCATATTACAAAGACCTCACCATTGTTTCATAACAGCTTAGGAACATATTTACTGCTTAATGCTTAAGAAGATAATCTTTTCTTTGGGATAAGATAAACAATATGGCTAAACTTATTTTCTGTCAGAAAACAGAAATCTCTTTTTTTGCAACCGCTCTCCCCTATCTAACAAAACAGTTCAGTTGCTAACAAAAGGCCCCGTTAGCAACTGACGGCCACGCTCGACGACACAACACACACACACAGGAAGTTCACAGCATCCAGAAACAGCTTGACGAAAGACTTCATATTTCACACGAGCGATGGTTTAACAAAATGAAAGATGATCTGGCCGCCATCACATCAGCCATACTATGCAGATAAAATAGGAAATGAAAAACTCTGCGGTCGTAAATCACACTGGAGGCATGTGATTACGCACCTATTACACGCTCATGTTACTAATGCAGTGATATAAATACTGTCCAGGCAACACTAATGTCTCTGCTTCTTTTATGTGTGGTAGTGCAGTGCTGAGTGCAGCATAATGTGATCAGCGAACAATCAGCTACATTTACAGCTACGAGAGCATGTATGTGAGCGCCTGTTGCTCTTACATCTTCAGTCTGGACTGATTTTCCGATAAATGTAAGTCTGTGCTGACAGTTTTCATTTACACCAAGTCTAGAGGCGAAACAGTATATGGCTCAGTTTGGGTGGGTTGGTCAAAAAGCCCGGTGGTCCTTAGACACCAACTGCCGCAAATTCATCTAATCTGAATTAACCCAATTTCTGGTTTTGACCCTTAAGCTCTTAAGCGCCTAAACGCCCTGAAATCTCAGAGAAGACGCAACAAGTCAACAATATTCAGGACACCCTTCAGAGTGGAAGACATCCCTCTGCTCCTCCTTTCAAACTGTGGCGGCACTCCCACTGTGGCCCACTCTCTGCTGCTGGATTAAGACGCTGCTGAGGCCATTTCTGTGTAGTGCTCCTAAGCGCTTCTCTAAGTCCCATCCAATTGTTGTGGAGCAGAGATAACAGGATTTGTATGAGAGTGGTGTCTATACGTTGTTACTGTCCTCCAGCCACAAAGATTTGGTGCTATTTTTCCAACCACAAGGACAAACAGACTCTGAAGCAAAACACAAACAGAATATCATACAAACCTACGACGCTGTTAGACAAAACTTTTCCATTTCTGCACACCAGTTTGAGTCTGTATTTTGGGTTGTGAGCTCTGTCAGGACACATCTAAGAGCACAGAACAAATATAATACATTGTAGATAATGGCTGGACAAGGCAATTTACAAAAATATTTGGCATTGAGTTTTCTGAGTCAGCAATTTCCAATTATTTTCCAGAAATTCTGAGAAGAATGTGCAATTTCGTAGTTATTGGAGGGGTAAGAAATAAGCAGTGACAGCAGGTCTGCATGAAAAATATAAGATTTATCTACATGAACAGAAAACAACTCTGTTGTATGTATGTATACTGAATAAATATATTCTTGGGTTTTTAACTCCTACAAGGACATTCACATTTTTGATATATATAAAATAATGATTTACCCCTCCCCAGGAATCATTTCAGTACAATTTCCTAAGAAATTAGGAATATAATATCTGGACTGAAATAATATCTGGGTTGATCGTTTATGGTTGGGCACTGCAGATCTCATTTACTTTCTTCTTAGTGGAGGAGGTGCTCGCTGCTTGTTCAGTGTCATTTTAGCTAAATATGTTCATAGAATTGAAGCTAACCATGAAAATAATGATACTGACCTTTCAATGACTTTGGTTTGCAATAGACACCCCATTATCAGATGTCAAGACTGAAGCACAATATAACCATAACCCTAACCAACAGACAATCAGAGGAACTACTGCCTGTGAGAATCAAAAGAGGACAAAAAGCCCCTTCTCTTTTGCTTGGTAATCAAATAGATTAGATATAGATTATCAGTACCCTACAACAGTCTCATACAGTTAGGTTAGAAAATCAGGATGAATATTATATATATATATATATATAAGATGCAAACACATAGAAAATGCTTTTTTACATAACTAGAATCTAGCAGAATAGCAATCTGTTGTCGAGTTGTTTCTTGCTACCTGATGACGTAAAGTCAAATATTTATTATCCTTTTAGCTCTGGTTTGTTTTCTAACCATCCCCAAGTAAAATCTGTCTCTCACACCAGCTTGTCACTGTAATTTACTCTTAAAGTGGACTGATTATGCTCATTTCCAGCTCCACATTTTTATTTTAGGACTCCACTAAAGTAGCTCTGTATTATTTAGTTTAAAAAAAATTATTTTTGACCTTATACAGAGCCTAACGACTTGTCAATCACAAGTCATTAGTCACAGTTAGACACGCCCCTTCTCGTCACGTCCAGTTTTTTGCAATCAAGATGGCGATGGCAGAAACGCTCATCTTGAGACTTCAGAAACAAGTGGGTGATCAAATTAGTTACGTACACCTTTGATATTGTCTATGAACAGAACCCAGCCCAGTGCTGTAAAAAATATATTTAGCATTTCTCAAAACAAACACACTAAGACTGCACCTGTGCTTTCTTCTTTAGGAAAGGCAAGAAAACTTTACTTCACAATGGAAAAAAGCAAATTTTGAGACACATCCTAATAAACCTCTTAAAGTCTGTAGAGTATTTCCAAGCAGAGTAGAGGAAAAACTTTCTGGGTGAGCCATGTGCACATTCACAGATCTAGTGGTGCCTGACATGACC
>VUQS01076186.1:34847-47884 GCA_015108495.1 Heterochromis multidens
GGAAGTATTAACAAAAAAAAAAAAAAAAAAAAAGAAAGAAAGCAGTAAACCTAACTTTTTGTTTTGCAGCTTGCGAGGTCTTCTGTGCACCGGAACGCTTTGGGTCTAATTTCTGAAAGCCTTCATCGTTCGAGCTCTCCTTCTTTAACTAAAGCAAAACACTCAAAACTGGTTTCCGTAGCAACGCGGAACAGTTGGACCTGAATACAGCGCGACCTGTAAACACACATGGACACACGCACGCATTCACAAGCACAATGACACAGTTTTGCTCCCACATCAAGATGCTGTAAATGTCAGAGGACTGTATCTTTTGGCATTTCTCTTCACAGATAAATATCACACGATGTTACTGCAGCGACATCGGAGAAAAGCTGTCTGGAAATCTGGAAGTTCCTGGAAATTAAACTGGGCTTAGAAACTTTTGAATGGAGCGACCACCCTGGAGCCCACTTTAAAAAGAAGTGGAAATTTTGCACAAGGAGCAATATGTGTTCAGACTAAAATAAGTTGGATTTCTGCAATAGACTGCTTAATATTGGCAATAATATTGTTTTTCAGGGTAATAAATGCATTCCAAATAAAAACATTTATAGCTATATGGCTGCTATTTAGCTCCTAAAAGCAAGGCTTCAGGAAAAATTTCCCCCTCATGTCACCAAATGCCACCAAGTCTCACAGATGGTAGCACCAGCACCAGATTTTGGTGCCATTGCTTCTGTTTTGTGGTCTAATATGAAATAACAAATGTGTATCAGCTCAGAAATGTTTCTAAATTCTCTTAAAGTATTTTTAAGATCAAATAAGAGCAGCAGACAGACTTATATGAGATGAAGTTATTTAATGCAGAGCATATTGCAAAACACAAATCTCAGACAGGAAAAACATACCCATGGGCAAAACTTTAAAAAAAAAAAGCAACAGTTTTAATTTAAGTGTATTAAAAGGCATCTCTACGTGATATGATATGGCAAGTTAAGGTTTTTTTTTGGTTTGGTTTTTTTTTTTAAGTTTTTCTCATTTGCCAGGCTACCCTGATGGTGAATGCTTGTGGGAAGAGGCAATGCTTTCAAGGACTGCACAAATCCCTGCATAGCTTGTGTCACATGCTGCCATTGTGCAGTTTTATAGATTGTTACGAACATTACATTGCCAGTACTGGTAACACCGCATTCTGCACAATTTACTCACTGCATCTTGCTATTCTTGTTATTGTACCTCAGCCAAAGAAATCCATGTGTCTTTTTAGGTGCTCTTTCAGTTTAAGCTGTCTTCCCTGCCTTCTCTGCATTGTCTTGTGGGTACAGCACATTTATATCAGAACAACAGCATGTGTAATCACTGCCCATGTTACCTAATGTTAACAATAGCCTTAAAAAGCAAGCTGATAAAGAAAAATTCTCCATAGTTGCCTGCTAGGCTGTGGCTATGTCTTTAAATACCATTTCCAAAGTGACGTTCAACTACAGCTGTAAATTGATCATAAAAAATGACCAATCAGTAACAGTCTGGAGCCTTAAATAGAACAGGAGAAAAAGAGAAAAGAACAAAACAACAGGTCATCTAGCATCTTGTTTTATGGATGTTTGTGGTTGTTTTTGTCTCTGTAATCATTCGGCATCTCCTTGTGGAAAATGTTCATATTGTTGCCATCAATTTGAGTCTACCTGGTAATTTTTTGCCTGTCTGCTTTCTTTTTTTTTCTTTTTCCTACCTATTTGGTTGTTTTGCCTCTCTTTGAAGCATTCAATATTTTGTTCATGTGTTTTAACATTTCAGTAAGTAATGTTAATTACAGACGTTCTGGTACAGGGGCTCTGGACCATACCAGGTAGGTACAATAATCATCTCTGATACTAACAGGTCAACTACCAGTCATCCAATAGGCAATCAATTTCAAGGCAAATTAGTGCCATTGCTCTACATCTCTACTTTAAAAACAAGGTAAGAGACTGAGAAAAGCGTGAAAGCCTGACAGGATTATGGAGACCATTTGACCGGGGTGAATCTTGAGGCTGACAGTATTCCCAGCTCACAGTTTTAAGCTAGTGACACAGCGCCTCCTCTGCATGTAAGCATTTTTGGCTCTGGGCTCGCTCCATGTCAAACTCTGATTGGCTCCTTGGAAGTTTTCACCTGTTCAAAACCCATCAGAGCTCTAAAGTTGTATCAGGGTAGCAGTTTTATATGGTGATGATATGGGACAAGGACGGGGTCTGCCTGTGTGAGAAATGCCACCTGCTGTGCGCCTCAGCTGCCCACCCCTCCACGGACACCACGCCCTTGTGTGCTGGCACACTGAAGGGTAGAAACACTAAACTTTACATCCGGCACGGCGCTTTTAGCTGGGATTCCCCACAGCTTCTCTGTCTCTCCTGTGTCATGTTCAACCATTATATTCACATGGTGCACACACACACACACACACACACACACGAGGAAAACCAGCCTGAGCAACAGAGGGATGCAGAAAAGGAAGGAAATAACTAGCAGCTGTCACAACTTTCAAATTACTTCCCTAAAAAAGAACTTGGGTACAAACTGTGGCACTCATAATCATGACTTATAAGTCATTAAGTATTCACTTTCAGCACGTTTAAGATTCCAGTATTTCATCAAACCCTGCTTAGCAAAACAGCGTCCTCAAACATCTGCTCCAAACAGTGCTGGTCCTTCCTCTAGCAGCCTGGCGTGGTGGTGCTCACACTTTTCTTCACGCAAACAGTAAACTAGGTGACATCCAATGCATACCTGATAGACAGGTGTGCCACTGAGCCCTGATTTTATTAGAAATACAGCTTTTTAATAGTGATAAGTGTAGCGCTTTAACTTTTTCTATCATCTTCTACAGCATGCCAATGAGAGCAAATCTTCAGGGACAAATTCACAGTTTGAATTAAAATGTCTTCAGGTATCTCAGTTCAAGGAAACTTTAAGACTCTCGTCTTCAATCAGTGAGGGTTTAGTTTCCCTTTCACAACAGGCTTCCTTTTCATTACACTTTTTATTCCATCATAGAAAAAACTGTAGCAGCAATACATTATGGTGAGGTCACAAACAAAAACACAGAAGAACTGTCCCCTACATCTCCCATTTGGATGATGCTTATATAGCATCTCTCTAGTTGTTTCTCCCACTGTGTCACTCTCCTTCAGGTGAAACCATCTCCAAATAATGAACAGTCCTGTTTTACTTCCCTTATTTCTAACATATTTGGACAGCTTAGTCAGAGACTAAGTCATCAAGTCAGAGCAATCCTCCTCATTCCAGCCACGCCTTCCACACCTCCTCACTACGGCTCCTGAGAGTCATCTAGCCGATTATTTAAATCCTGGTTGTAATGAGTGTAATGCTGCAGCAACTATTAGTCATGCAACAGGTTGCAGTGAAATGTGAATGGCAGCTCACTGAGAAGTGAGTTTCTACAGATGCTGCTGTGATACACAAGCAAGCATCTGTTAAAAAAAGGTGTTTCAAACTCTCGGGGAGCTTAAACAGCGATCCCACAGCTACAATAGACACACAATGAATTCACAATTCTCTCACATCTAATCTCGCTGCTCCCTTAAGCTATGTACTCTGTTGCACTAGCAAGCCTGTTATCACTTCAGGAGAGAAAATATACTCTTCCGCTTTCAAGAAAAAGTTAATAATTGCTATACAAATTTAGCAGAGTTGTAAAGGCGCTGAAATTTAAATGCAGTGGCCTGAACATTGACAAAATAAAAGCCGAAGGCTAATTTATAAGAAGAAAATAGTCTTTTTTTCTGTAATTGCTAATGAAGAGCAATTTCATAAGCCATAACTTTTATAACACAAGATCTCAGTAGGAGATAAATTTGTATGGAAGACTAAGCATGTGGGGCATCTCCTCCTAAATAAAACAGATCACTCTGAGGGATCACTCCTTATCGACAGGTGAGAGGAGACATGAGGAGGAGGGTGCAGCTGATGTGGCTTTAGAGGAGAGCAATACAGTACCTCCTGATATCACTCCGGACAAAACCAGAGCCTGAATTGGAGAGCTTCCCCTTCACCCAGGATCAACTGGGGAGTATTAATGGATTCTGAGTGGATCAACTGATGGCTATCGTATTTCGGTGTTTTGACTCAGTGTGCACAGACAACCCAACACACACATCTGCATGGGCACCACTGTGGTGCAATGCAGATGTTTACACCACATCTTGGTATCCTATTATTAAAAAAAAAAAAAAAGAATACGTGTCTTGTAATCGGTTTGGCTTTATTAAACAGCAGTTAGCTAGCTTAATACTGAGATGAATAGCACAAAACAGCTCATTAGAAAAAATAGTGGAGTGTAACACGAGTTAGCACTCGGTCACAATGTATCTCTTTTTCATTTAGGCATGTCAAAGGTGCAGGGAGATAATTGGAAGGAGGAAAATTCTGTTTTTGTCACTAAACAAGCAAGTAAACAAACCTGCGTAATATTACAGGAGGACAGCATTAATTGTGTTTACTCCACAGCACCATCTTCACGCACTTAATATCAATAACTGACTATTGATCAGGCTCACAGCGAGAGCTCACATTAGTCATTCTGTGCACCCCTCCAGCTCCAGTTTGATAGACAAGCAACACTGCATATTGTTTATGGAGCTCCAATATCAATTAACACCAAGTCACACTCTCCTTGCTCATGTGCAGCACGAGCAACGACTGCAGGAAACTTAACATGGACGAGAAACTTGTTTTTATGATTTCTTGTGTATTAACAGGCCACTGTTAAAAAAACACGAGCAAAATGCAACAAAGATATTTTGCCTAATTCTAATATCAAACTAATTTCCATTCCAATTTCACTCTAATTAGAAACATATAAATTAGGTAACTATAATAAAAGAAATACTGCTAATAATAATTATTCTTAAGCATATTAAATTTCTGTTTCATGAGTTCCACTGATTATTTCTGCAATAAACAATTATATTTAAAACCTACAATTATATATCAAGCTCATGTCAAGACAATTAAATTATATAAAACAGAAAAATGATTTTAAGTGTAAGATTATTAACATAAATATATAAATTTGAAGTAACAGCTGTCTTAAAACTGAAATCAATATTAAGTAATCCCCATTATTAAAACACTAATAAAGTAATGAAAACAATCCATTCCAGCAGATATAAGCCTCACAATTGTAAAAACTCTCTTTAAAACATGACTATAAATTTGAAACTAATTACTCAGTATTTCCAAGACAAGAAGCTTCAAAACTTCCCCAAATAAAATCAAAAGCAACTTTTATTCTTATAAAATTGCTGATAGCTCCAAAACTATTTGAAATATGAAAACATACAATGCACAGACGTGAAATAATATTTAAATAGCAAACAGGACATCAAAACCACATGAATTCACCCCTTTGTTTTTTTCAGGTTATTCAAAGACACATTTAAAAAGGCCCAGTCCTTCACTCATTAGCAAACAAAAAGTTAAAAAGACACCATAATCAATCTGAATTTTCATCCTTAAAAATTGATACAATTTAATTGTGAATCCATATATGGCTGTTAGCACAGGGACCACGTTACACAACAAAACATAACTAAAAATATATAAACAAGCAGCAGCTGAAACTACAGCAGCCTCACAAAACCCAAGAAGTGCCAGCAGGCCTGAAGATGAGACATAAAGCTCACACAGCTTCCTAAATAAGACAAAAACTGATGAGCCCTGTTTAACTATGCATTCAGCACAGCTGCAATTAAATCCACGAGAATTCCTACAGTTGTTAACATAATTATTTAAATGCAAGATTTAGAAAATACCATAAATAAAAGTAAATAGTGTATAATCTCACTATTCTCTTGCTATATTATTACATCTAAATTGCATTTTCAATTATGTCTCGTGGAGGTTGAACACGTAAAAAATTAAACACTAAAAAAGATGGGACATTTGCATTAATTGAAGCCCTGTAAATTGTGATAATTAAATCTTAAAGTGAATCCAAAAAATACGCATTTTAATCTTTTTAAAATTTAAATCACGGTGAATGTTGCTGTCGTAAAATCTCCAAACAAATCCTGGCGAGCTTCTGAGGAGGGGGTTTCAAATTTAAATTCACGACGTTTTAAGGCATTCTGCCTTTTAACCAAGCGAACAAAAAGAAACTATAAAGTTACACCTCCACGTGTCACGTTAACGCAGGCTCTGAGTTACAAAATGAACACCTATACGTATCCAAGCAGCACTCATATTGATCTTGCTGATATGGCGAGGATTCCGCTTTAAGGCCTTTTTCAGCACATGCAAGCACGTCCAGCAGCTGTACACACTGCCGATTGGACACATCGGGCACATGTATGGACATTTGCTCCATCTGATTCAGCCTATAGCCGTGCAGTGTGCAGGGCCATCATGGCAGCCATTATGAGGCTCTCCAACATTGCCATGGCCTACGTGCACATTAACTGTGGGGAGTGGCGCAGGCTTTTACACCATGTTGCGCCTTGCAGCTTACAAAACGTCTTCAGATCGAGCCACAAAGCAAGGAAAACGACACAGCAGCTTGATCACTGTATATTTAAAACATACAGAATTTTCTCTACAGTGTTTTTAAGCAAATAAAAAAGAAAAAAACGAGGGGACTGCTTGAGCAGGAAAGTAGAAAGCCTGCACTAAAGGGGGAGGACTATGCTGGAAGCACATAAAGTATGGGTCACGTGTTCCTCCACAAGGGGCTTGAATATTTACCTTTTTGTCACGCAATGTAGTTTTTCCCAATAGCCAAAGGCACTGTTGTGAAAATGGATGGATCTATACGTGTCGAGGCAGTCTTTAGGCTGCACAAACTGCCACATACGAGTGACTTTTTTTAGGCGTTACGCATTTAAAAAAAAAAATAGTTTATTTTCTTTAATATACCCAAACATTTAAAAACCTCGTGGATTTCTTGTGTTTGTGGACAAGCTGACACAAACACGCACACACATACACAGCAGTGTTGTGGTGATTGTGGTTGTGGAGCTGAGGGCCTGACCTATAGATTAACGCACAAAACCGTCAACTCTCGCTTCTTTTCTCTCTCTCTCTCTCTCTCTCTCACACACACACACACAACGTGACTCTCACATACATCCACACACATGCATATAGGGGGAGAAAGAGGCAGCTGATTGGTATGCATCTCGTCGTGCAGTGCAGTGCAACAGTCAATAAAGAAACCCAACTCTTATCGTCTACACATATGGAAAATAACCTTGGCGCTTTCATATATACGCATTTGGGCCATGTTAAAGTTTAATTTCAGCCTTTAGGAGAGATTCAATTAGGATATAATTATTACATGTTAGTGTGCGTACTTGCGTGCGCGTGTCCATGTTTTAAAATGGGATAGGCCTTGCTGCAAGATCACGCGATATGGCAGCAGACACCGTGTGTTGTGCGGATGTTGGGACTAAACTGTTTCTTTATCGCCCTTTTCTCCCACCCTCAACTCCCTTTGTCTAATCACCATACAATCGCAATTTAATCGCCAGGAAACAAAGCAGCAACAGCGTGGCAGAAATCACACACAGCAGCCGAGAAAAGAGGGAAAATCTGCTCGCTATATTTCACAGCGGAAGCCTACAGGTCACACAAGTCTGCCATGGGGCACAGTATAGGCGTATGATACAATGCGTGTGTGTATGTGTGTGTGTTTGTGTGTCTGCGTGTTTGCTGAGAGTGTGTGTGTGTGTGTGAGTGTGTCACAGAATGTAGGCCTACCTTAGTTTTTTGGGAACAGAGTAGTCTACCTCTATCACCTTTCCGTGTAATTCAACTTTACCTGTAGGGACGAAAATTGATAGTGTAGCGTTAGCTGTGTGTTCATAAAAGTAACAATGCAAGCTGGTAGGCCTACACACCAACACTTTGAATCACTTCACCAAGTAGGTGCGTCCCCATTCAAAATAGCCAACCCCTGAAAAAAGTAGTCTGTACGGGCGCGTTGTGTGCGCGGCGGCGGATAAACTGTATACGTTTACATTAATACCAACTCAGGGTGAGGTTCTGTGGGTGACAATTGTGGGGTATCGCCGCCAAAATGAAGCATGGTAAGCTTATATACTATGGGGGAAATGGGCAGCCATGCTTTCCACTCCCACAACCCTCACAGTGCAATGAGGGATATTTTTTTCTGCTCTCAGTAAAGAATGCAACATCAAAAGAGGAGATGGTTTGCAAAGGAGAATTGACTTGTACTCTTTCTATTCTAGGTAGGTGTTTTTCTTAATTCTCCGTGTTGACCCGGCTCGGAGGGTGAATTTGAAGCGCTCCTCGGCGAGGCTTGAACACGGCTTTTCGTTACTATTGAGTGGCCTGGCGCAGCACGGAATTAGCGTCTCACCTCGTCCCCCCTCAGCTACCTGTTTATTAGCTCTTTCCTCTGGACCCCCATGACCCACCTCCAAGACACCTCGTAAAAACATAGCCAGACATCAGAGGAACACGAATCTGACAAGTTTTCCGCGCTCGCTTCGCCGTGCTCTCTTCAATAAAATCAAGATAAAAAATAAGTGAAAAATAATTATGCCTACCCGAACCATCAGACCATCCCATACATTCCAGCGGGTGATTGCAAAGTAGCGCCCCGCACTATCGGAATCCCCAAAATATAGGGTATTGTGCGCGTTAATTGCGTTACGACGGCTCGGGCTTTCTTTAGGCAAATGGGCACTAAAGCCCCAAGTGTGTCCTGTGATCGATAATTTATCCAATTTTTGCTGGAGCGTGCATGACTGAGCGTTCATCTAAACTCTGATGGCACACACGGATGTGATCGCAAACACTGTTCCGAACAACATACACAGACACACACACTCACACACACACACACAAAAAAAAAAGAAATAACACAAGCAATGCTTAACAGCCTGTTTCACATTTAGGACACTCTGACCTATTGTGTTTTTTAACCTCATCTTGCAGTTTGACTCGCTGTGAAATTTCCCTGTCACCAGCAGCATCACTTATCAAATCTACACTTACCAGAAAGAGTCTCTATAGCCTTTATGGCCGAGTTCTGATCGGGGAAGTCCACAAAAGCATAGCCGGATTTCAGTAGGACCTGGTCGGCCACTGGCAGCTTCCTCTCCCCAAAGAGCTGCTTCAAGTCCTCGACAGTGACCGAAGGACTTAAATTCCCAACATATAGTTTGTTCATGATCTGAAAGGAAAAATCTCGAAGGGGTATCAGATCTTAGAGTGAGAGAGTGGCGATATTCAGAGAAGTAGAAAAATAAAAATAAAAAAATCATAAAAAATAAAATAGAAAAAAAAATCTGCTGGGATTTTAAAAAAAAAAAAGAGGCAGCAATCACCCCCCAGGATATTACTAAGCTATAGGCGACCCCCCGGCACCAACTGGCCCTGGCCAAACTCTTTTAACAGGGACTGGGGGAAAAGTGTCGTTACGACGCTACTCTGGAGCCAACAAGCACCGCCTCTAAATAAAATCTCCCTTAAAATCACAAGAAAAAAATGTTTGGAGGTGCATGTGGGATCACTGCTGCTCTCCCAGCATAGAAAGTGCAGTAGGATATGAAAGTGGCATGATGAGCAGTGGGTACATTGAGCAAAGGGATGGGCTTAAAAGAGGCAGAGAGGTTATATTATCAAATCATAATAAGGGCCGTGCCACGGGTCCCTCCAGGCTGGGGGAGTGAAAAAAAGAGCTACTGTGTAGAAAATCAAGTCGTTGTCACTGCACATGTCGACTCAAAGAGTGTCACTGATCCCCACAGTTTGCCTTTTATTTATTTATGAGCCACACAGAAATATGGATTTATGGCTGCGTAAGCAGTGGGCACAAACCTCGACGTGAACACCTGTTATTACGCAGATATTACCCGCCAATAAACCACTTCAGGTGATATTCGTAATCTTGTAGAATATGGGTATAATTATAAAGCTGCAACAAAACAAAAAGAGACAATACGAATACAACTGTCTAAAGTAATACAGAAAGTGAAACCTTGGCTTGTCTGTACATGCTGTCCTTGTAGGAATAATATTGATTTAGCTACTTATTACTACTTATATTTAAGGACTTATACATCCTTACCAGAGGCCACAGTTTAAGCAGGTAGAGCTACAGCAACTATATCTCTTATTCGCTTTACACTTTTTAATTAAAGGTGGTGACAGTTTCACTTTTAAACCGTGAATAGTACCAACAGACCCGTGCGCAAATTGTAAAAAGGAGCAAATATTTATTTTAAGCTGCTGATAAGAAGAAGTGAGGGGATCCCAGGCCTTCTGCTGCATGCGCCTTCCATGCGGTGCCACTCAGTCACTCAGTCTGAGCTCATATATATACCCCACACATGTAGCATCCCGTCTCTTTTGTGGTGGTGATGTGTGTGAGCACAGATGGGTGTGTTTGGGAGGGAAGCACGGTTAAGTATGTAAGGCGAATTTCAAACAAAAGCTGAAATGTCAGTGAAAGGTTGTGGCTGCAGTGCTCGTGCATGGATGTGTAGTCTTCTACCTACACTACCAAAGAGAGGGGAGGAGCCTCCTGCTTACAGCAGCTGAGTGTTTCTACATGTGACTGGCCTGTGCTTGGAACATTACTGCCACCCCACTGTAGTGGAGATAGTGCCAGCAGCAGCAACAGGACTGACCATCCCTGCCTTGTTTACGTCAGTGTGTGAACAGAGGAATGTCCAAACTGTGGCCTATTTACAAAACAAGCTCTTTAGTTACTTTCCTGGTGACATGCTAACACAGTTGTCTTGGATCTTTATGTTTAGAGATCAGAACCACCATTCAAACAAGTCACCCACTCACTTTAAACTCATTAATAACTACTTTATTAATGTTACAACTCCTCATATTCAATATAGGATTCATAAAATCATATCCAAACACTGCATTTACATTTCCTTGTGAACAGCAGGATTTGTTTACATGTGTTCCTTTTATATGTTATGCCCAATTAGGTCAGTGTGCTGACAAATCATGCCAGCCACCCAAAAATTATTTCCACTCTGAGGGGAAAATTGAGCAGAGACTGGAAGGGATGTGACATTTGGGGAACGTGCGGAGAACTGCTGAACAAAACTCACTACACACATACTGCACATGTAGACTTGTGGTAGAATATGGAAATAAATAGGCTTATGCACTTTCCAAGGTGTGGTCACTGGTTACTGGTGTCTTTTTGCTGGTCTTCCCCTTTTTTTGCACTGAAAACGAGAAAAAAAATCTTTGTGAATTTTATTACTTTTAACTTGCATTAATTTTTACCGCATCCTTGCCCAACACTGTTTTATTTATCATTTCTAACATATTTTACTTTTAATTCAAGGCTCAAACCACTAATTTATAAAATACAGAAGGTACAGTGCTCCCTTGCAAAGCATTCAGTGCTGAAATAAATACCAATAAATAAAACTGAAGCCACAAAAGTCCATTAAAGAAACTGTTAAATAGGGTTTGGGGTAAAACAACCATTCAAATCAGAGTATAATTTAGTGATGTATTGCTTTATCTTCTGTGTGCATATTAAATGGTCAATCTCCTGCTTTGTTGTACAGTAAACCAAAGTGTAAAGCACCCATTTACTCAAAAATACCCAAACAGCTGGAGGGTATCAAATACATCAGATACAGTTAATTTTAAGATTTTTAATGTTGTCAATATCTCCACTATGGGAGCTTAATTAATTTTAACAGTTAATCACCCAAATTATGGACAAAACCAAAAATAATTTGGGGTGCTTGTACACGCCACAAATGAAGTTCTTTCACCTCAGTGGTCTTGGCGTGAAGCGAGGAATCTCAGAACGGATATTGCAAAGCCTGGACAAATAAAACAAAAATTATCTGCATGGCTTGATCCCACTTGAGATAAGAAGGAAGAACGTGTTTTTTTAATAATTTGGGTGAACCGACCCTTTGAGTAAAGAAACTGCCTGTTTTTACAAAACATGACCTACCCCTCCCTCCCCTCGCTGGCAAAAAGGGAAAAAACTACAATAAGCGAAGAATCCAACAAGTCATTTTTCCATGTAGTGTACTGTATGTCATGGATACTGATTTGGACCTTTTGTGACCAGCAGGGGTAGATGTTGGACTTTACTTCCCTGCAGCTAGGTGCCACTCGGCAACTCTTGCTTCACCTTGTGGTGAAGGTTTAAACAGTGTGCTTGGCGTAACTGACATGATTTCACAGCAGCTGTTTAGCTGCATTTAGTCACGGATCCGTTTTCCTCAAAAGCTTGTTCAAAAATGATAAAGCCTTCCAACAACTCACCTTCTGACACATATTATTCTGATATTAAATAAACCTTTTCTATTGCTATACAAGGCAACTCTTGTGTGGACAAGCCTGCTGTACTACAATCTAGCAACCTTTGAACCTCAACAAAGCAAGCTAGAAAAATGGAACAGACTGGCATTTATACAGTGCTTTTCTAGTCTTACTGACAACCTGAAGCACCTTACACTACACACCACATTCATATTTTTCAGGCTATTCATACAGCACTTTAATGCTGTATCTACGGCCAGTTTAGAATCACCATACTCCAGCTCTTTCTGGCATTATAACGCTGAAGAAAAGTTCATGCCTCAAACTCCTATTTATTATCAATCATTAACAATAAAAAAGAATCCAAATTTAATTTTAGTTTAATAAGGGTCAGCATGATAGCATCAGCAAATATCTTCTTTGTGTATTTTCCCCCTAAGAAATCATATTCTTTTAACTTAGTTTCATTTCATATTGTTCCCCTGGTTAACTCAAACAGTGGTGCCCACCCCACAGCTTGAGTTAACCATCTTTAGATTGTGGGAGGAAGTCAGAGTACCCCATACAAACTCCACAAAGAAAGGTCTCAGCTGACCCGGATGTAATGACCCAAAGAATGGAAGAACAGCTGTTTTTTAATATTTGATACCAGTTTGTATTTTGTAAGTATAAATGAGAGCTTAGAGGCCAGTCAGTGACCCCCCCCCGGCAACCTCCGGTCGCAAGGGAAAAACGAGTGTTCCCCAACTGGTTGGCAATCAGTTGCA
>VUQS01076186.1:47904-58380 GCA_015108495.1 Heterochromis multidens
GGCAATCAGTTGCAAAGAGCATGCTGTACCAAAAAGCTCCTTGTGATTGCCGTGGTTACCCGTAGTTTGCATGGAAGACACAAACTTGTCTGCACACACTTGCCGTTTGCTGTCTGAGCTGTAGTGAAACTCGGAAAAAGTGTGATGCAAGCCAGAAACAGAGAGAATTCGCCTTCAGAGTAGAAGTTGTAATCCTCTACCTCCCGGTCCTAAGCATCCCGAGCCTTCTCCTCCTCCAGCTTCCTCTGACAACACATCACTCACATGCGTATGGTCCTGGGGGAGATGGATCATGTGCTGCATTGGCCACAGTTGGTAGCACCATTCACGTGGCTTTGCTGGCTGTGCTGTGCGGCCATCTGTCCCTCCTTTTAATTACACTATAGTCATTACATCTCACGAAACATCACCACATAGGGCCTTGGGGGGCAGGTGCGTTAACCAGAGGTTGATGGATGGGGCTTCTGAGGTGGTCCCAGTCACCTCCTCACTGCTGTCTGCCTCTCAATTTTACCTCAGTTTTAGACATTGAGGGTTTTTTTTTTTTTTGGGGGGGGGGCACTGTTGACCAGCAGTCGCATGCTCATGCCGCATCCATCCCAATTTTAATAGCGCTCTAGTTTTTCACTCACTATTTACACAGCATACGCTCATGTACACCAACACATGCACCCCACATGTCAACCCACTATGTGAAGCAGGTTGGGGAGAAGGCGGGTCTTCTCACACCCCTGTTTCCTGCACCCTGGCTGGGGCCGGGCTGACTGCGTCCCGGAGTCGCTGCTGGCCATGGGGGGCATCCGTTTGTCCGCACGTCGAAGGGTGGGGTGGATGTGGGTGTGTCTTTGTGCAGTTTCTGTGTATTTGTGTGTGTGTGCGCGCTAGTATACATCTGTGTGTATGAGTGTTTGTGTGTATAGCTAGGCCTGGGTCTGGGGCTCGCTGTGCTTTGGTCCCTTTGGGACATTACTATTGAGGGTGGGGTGTTCCCCTCCCTTCCGCTCCCCACTGGTTGCCCCCCCTGGGTGTGGGTGCTTGCTGGCCCCGGGGCCCTTGGCAGGGCATTTTGGCGTAGTTACTGGCCTACTCCTTTAGGGGTTGTGGTCCGGGGTGGCTTGGGCCTCTTCGCCGCGTGGTGGGGGCTCCGCCGGGTCTTGTGTGGTTCACAGGCATCCTTGGCTCGTGCTGGGGTGGCCTGCCCCTGCTGGTGTCGGCTGCTTGTTGCCTCGGGTACTCTGTGGCTCCTGCCCTTTGGCTGTGGGCGCCCTATCCAGGGCCTCCCGCTTCCCTCTGCTGGGGCAGGGGCGCGGTTGTCATCAAGATGCGTGGCCTCGGGTCTTCAGTACTTGGTGTCCTGGATCTCTCTCTTTCTGCCCCTGTTCAGATCTTTGGGGGCATTGTTGCAGTCTATCTCCCTCATCAAGTGCGTTTCATGCTGCTCAAACACAGACACATTCCCTCTCTCAAACACACACACACACACACACACACCCCCACAGCAAAATTGTATGTTTGTTTGTGTATCTGCCTCTGTTGTGTCTTTCAGGTGTTTATTTATTTATTTTTTTAAGTGTGTTTTGTTACAGATGCAGCAGTTGGAGACCCAGTGTGTCTGTTTTTCTCCTATATTTCACCAACCTGGTCCTCACCCCCTGCCAGCTCCAGCATAATACTCTCACTGAAAATAATGAGAATAATAAAATAAAAAAAAAAAAGTAGAAGTTGTGCCTTACTGCTGCAACCAACAGATTTCAAAAGGTGGAACTTTATCTTTGAAGGTTAATGGGGTGCTGATTTAGCTCACTGGGTTGAGCAGGTGACCCAAGGCGTGGGTTTAAATCTGCCCTGAGGCCATTTACTGCACGTCTTCCCCCTAGTATTTCTCCAAGCTTTCATGTCTTTTCTCCATTGTCCTATTGAAATAAAGACTAAAAACCCCCCTGAAAAAAGTTCTGTTTCACTACAGCTTGGAGAGTAGTTTGAGAGTGTTTGCAAACAAGTTGGTATCCTCCACACAAACTGCAGGTCACCGCTGCAACTTGCTAGTGACCAAAGCACTCATCGAGTTTTTAGTGCAGCATTGTTTACATATTTGCAACCAATAGTGACTGCCAGCAATTTCCAGAAGCTACTTGCAACCAGTGGTTGCCACATGATCACAGACAGGTCTCTAGGCCTGGATGACTGAGACCTTAACTGGAAGCTTAAAATACCTTTTGTGTTTTACAATTTGTTCAAAGAAGAGAGTTTTAAACCTGATATTATCCTCACCCACTTGACACTATATGAAATTCTCCAGAAAATTTCACTTAACTCAGAAATCAATAAAAATGCTTGTTAAAGTTAAGGAGCAAAAATTCTGTAGAAATAACCCACATCAATATGATAAAAGACAAGGTTTTAATATATTCAAGTCTGCATTACAACAGCCTTTCAAATACAACAGCCTGTTGTAGGAAGTATAAAGTGCTGTGAGGAAGGACACAAGTAAAGGTGGGAAAAACAGATCTGCCTTTTAGTCGGCTCTACTATATATAATTTTAAAAAATTAAAATAAATTAAAAAAAAAAAAATCAGACATGAGTATAACATTTACATCTGGGGTTTCCTATACACTTAAAATTCAAAACATGAAAGGACTTCTTCATAAATTATTCACTATACTTTTAATGTATTTTAAGGAAAAGATGTGTGATGATTGGAGTAAGAAAGAAGATCTACTCTCCAGTCAATCATATCTCTCTCAAAAAGAAAAAACCTTTCCTGCACGTGCTTGGAAAGACGAGGGGACAGAAGCCTTCAACATCAACCTGTGAAACAAAAACAGTGTAATTAGGTGACACAATACAACATGCCGGATCGTTGAATAAAAACAGCTGATAATTTATTGAAATGACTTACGGGGAGAATAAGACCGTGACCTTGATCGAGACCTGTAAGCTCCTCTGTAGTACGGTGAAGGAGATCGCCTTCTGGGAGGAAAAAAAAGACAGTTTCTTTTTTGCATTTTTGTCAGCTTCAGCAGAGGATAAAATAAAGAACAGCAATCCCATATACTAAATGATGAGAATAAATTCACCCCCCGATATTCTTCTAACAGACTGAGTCACCTGTATGATCTGTAGCAGTCCCTGTCATCATAGCCACCTCGGTCATATCCGCGGTCATACCTGCGGTCGTAGTCACGTGAGTAGCGTCGAGGACCACTTGGACCGCCTCCACCACTACACAAAAACAATAACATAAGAGTTTCCACACTACATAAGATGTACATTTGCATTATTTTACTGTCACATTTTCACCTCCAATTAAAAACAAAGTGCTTACACTCTGCAACATATTAAAGTAATTTAATGTCTTAGTGTCTGAAGACAAGTTCGCGACAAGTCTTCCATGCAAACTGTGTGTGACCATGCCATCTACTAGTGACCAAAGTCATTGCAAGAAGGTTTTTGGTGCAGCGCCGTATACCTCTTTGCCACCAATTTCACCTAGCAACTGCCAGCAACCACTTGTTAACACATTTTTCCCTAGTGACTGTGGTTACCAGGGGGTCACTGACTAGACTCTAAGGCTGTGTGACTGAGGCCTTAGCAACCAAATTCACAGCAACCTCCAGTGACCACTCGGCAACTGGTTGGAGAACACACATTTTTCCCTAGCGATCAGTGGTTGCTGACCAGTCTCTAGGCCTGTGTGACTCAGGACTTTGAAGGGTTGATTTGTGTTATTTTTACCTTGAAAATCTCTGCATTTGTTATAGATTCAACAAGATTACCATGCAGGGACTAATTTAATAAAAGTCTGTTTCTATTTTCTTTTTTTTCCTATTGTAGACTGATTACATGTTAAATAAAAACATGGCTTTCCATGTTTAGTACCACTAAAAAATTTTCCAAATGATTGAAAGTGCCCATAATTTAGAGCCGTCTCGTATCACAAGCATTTTATCTTTCTCTTTGTTAAAAAGAATAAACAGACCTGCCGATCAGAACTGCTCTTCATTTGAAGACATTTAATTATTCCACACAAAGAGATTGCTTACTATGTGGGCCGTCCCATGTAAATTCCAGGTGTTGGAGTATGAGGTCGTTTTGTGATGGAGAAGTCCACCCTGATTCTACGCCCGTCCAGCTCCATGCCATTGGCTCGCTCCTTCGCCTGGAAGCGAACACACACAAATTACACTTGCAGACCTAGAGGATATTTTAATAACAGGTGTGACAGGGGGTTTTATTTATTATTGTTCTTGTACCTCTTTAGCATCGTCTGTGTTCTCGAAATATACAAAAGCAAAGCCCCTGGAGCGCCTCGACTGCTGGTCATACACAATGCAGACATCATCCAGGGGGCCATATTTGGAGAAGACTTCCCTGAGATCCCTCTCTGTGGTATACAAGCTCAGGCCAAACACTCCCACGCAGCAGTTTGGATCTGGATTCGCCTGCAAGTTTGAAAGATTTTAAGGTTTCCATGTGATAATTTTCTCAAAATCATCCATCAAACCAATACAGCTTCTGTTTTTAGATTTCACACAGATTTTATAATATCGCTAAGCATGTACACGGTTGCCAATGTGCCTGCGACGATTGGACATGGGTGAATGGCTGTGGTTTCTGCGCCTACGCTCTCCGCAGTAGGACCTACTGCGAGATCGGTGGTGATGAGACCTTGATCGGGAGCGAGATCGGCTGTAGTGTCTCCGTGAGCGGTGGGAATGCGACCTGTAGAGAGAGAGAGAGAGAGAGAGAGAGAGAGGAACAACTCATATACATTCTCTAGCTTTTTCCATGTAATTCTACAAATTTACATTCGTCATCATGAAAATGACAGAGCGCGCCAATGGAAGCACTTAAGATAACTGCAAAAAAAATTTAAGTCTAGTGAAAAGTAACCCGAAAGGAGCCAGTTGAGGTGGTTCGGGCATCTGACGAGGATGCCTCCTGGACGCCTTCTGGGGGAGGTGTTCCGGGCATGTCCCACCGGGAGGAGGCCCCGGGGCAGGCCCAGGACACGCTGGAGAGATTATATCTCTCGTCTGGCCTGGGAACGCCTCGGTGTTCCCCCGGATAAGCTAGAGGAGGTGGCTGGGGTGAGGGAGGTCTGGGCTTCTCTGCTTAGGCTGCTGCCCCCGCGACCCGGCCCCGGATAAGCGGAAGAAAATGGATGGATGGAAGGAAAAGTAACCCCACTTCTGAAAGTCAAGTTACCACCGTCACTATCACTAACCCTAAAGATACACGGGTGTGTCACTGTGACATCAAATCTCCAACAAGGCTTTGTTCACCTTGTTGCAGACCTGCAAATGGCACATTGAGCGTTTCAGAAGCAGAGCATTTAGTCTGTCTGGAGTCTTTTCTTTATGAAAACTGACTGGATTTACTTTGCATTCCCGTGCAACTTGAAGTTGCTTCTGTCATAAATAGACCTGGTGCCATTTTGGTGAATGGTGCTGAGTTTTGAGAGAGAGAGAGGGAGCGTGCACACTTCACCTGCACTTTACAAAAAGACAGAGAAAGAGGTCTCTCTCCTCTGGATGGGAAAGCACAATGCATCAGTCAAATGTCTTATTGGAGGTACTTGAAGCTGCTCCCTTATTTCCCAAGGGGTCGCCACAGTGTTTGATTTCATGCAACCCTCCTATTTATCTGGGCTTGGGACCGGCACTAGAAGTAATCATATTAAAGAGATGAGCAGGTGTAATTTTGTGCATGTCTATCCAATAATTTGACAGCATCCAGTAGGGATGTTCCTGGCAGCTAATTTACTAGTCATTTAAAGTATATAAATAAATGTAAAAAAATGTTTAATAGACTAAAAGTTAGAAAACACTCAGAAAAAAGTCAGAAGTGAGCACAGTCTAATGGAAGAGGTAAAACACTATCCATACAAATACTGCATGTGTATTTAAGAGCTATTTAAAACCATTAGTAACAGTCGTCAATAACCACATCGTATTTAAATGTTGATGAAATGTGTGGCACTTTGTGTCATGTAAAACACACAATGTCAGATTAATTTGCAGAGTGTGGCTAAACTTAGCAATGCTAGGAGGAGTGGCTCTCTTTACTTGCAGATTACCATCCACATGCCTGTGCAAAAAAAAAAAACAAACTGGTGCGCGTGGGTAAATGCCAGTTTCCTCTGACGTGGCCAACATAAAACCGTTCCTTTTTCAAGATCAAAGTAGTGCAAAACCGCGCTGGCGTGCGACGCTTTTCTGCCTTACTCACAACTTCCCGTCACAGAGAGAGAGAGAGAGAGAGAGAGAGAGAGAGACGGGCTCTCACCTGTCGGGGCTGCAGGCTGCTACGTAACATCTTAGGCTGAACCATTAAGTTGTGCTGTGCAGTAATAAAATATGAACATTTAGTTTAACTGATTAGTATTTGTGGTGTCAACCAGCAAGGGCTGCAACATTTATTTGCCCACCATGAACTGCATTGAAAGTGTAAATTTTAATAGGATGGCAATCCACTGAGATTGCCACTGCAACTTTTGCGGCACAGTGACCAGGACATTCATTCAGACATGAAGCAGACAGGTTTAGACCATGTAGAGTGGATGTGAATATTTTTTTTTTTTTTAACCTGGAAGTGAAACTTGAGCTTTTGCAAGAGTCTTAATGGCCGGAAAAAACAGAAGAAAATGCCAACTCCACAGAGAAGTACCCTGCCTGGGTTTGAACCCAGGACCCTCTTGCTGTGAGGCACTGAACCACTGAACACGGTAAGTATAACATGAAAGTGACTACATTCAGTCTGATAGGAGAGAATTTTATGCCCGTGTATTACTCACCAAGATTTTGACCTGGACCGAGAGCGAGACTTGGAGTGGGAGCGGTGGGAGCTTCCTTTTGAGTGGGCAGGGGATCGAGCTGGGGAGCGGCTCACTGACTTCCCAGAACCCCGTGGGCTCGCGCTCCCGGATGCGGAGCAAGACTCCTGAATGAACCACACACACCGACACACATTTTTATCAGCACCAATGAAGTGATCAACACATACATTTGCCAAAAATATTACTGTGTATTTAAGAATTAAGACTATCCTGTGAAGAGTACAGGAAAGAAACTGAATTTAGGGTTGTGAATTAGGAATGCTGTGTAGCCATGGATAATATGACATCAATATGTTTACATTTATAAGTAGTTAAATAGTGGGAAAAAAATGAAATTTGTCAGTTGTGAGATAAAAGTGCAATGATTTTAACTAATATGTGTGTGTATTGAATAAGAAGAACATGCACGCATTTGACAAACAGACCAGAAAATTACTTAGCGCAGTGACCTTATCCAGATTACTTCCTTAACTTCATTACTTGACATTATTCTTCTTTCTTCAATTGTCTTACTTCTTCTTACTTCCCCATCTCTCACACACTGCCCATACTTCTTCCCTCCTCATGTTTTAGCATGCATTCAACAATTCAGCTTCACACATCTGAGCTTCATATTACTGAAAATAAAGTGGACTTCTTCCGTATTTTCTTCGTCCAACCTTAACCTTTATGAAAAAGAAAAGGATGAAGAATATATGACTGCAATTAAAACTGCACGCTCATTCAACGTTTAATGTGTTATTATTACGAGCTTATGACATTAATGGGAATGTTAAAGGCCACATTACACATACTGTCAGTGTTCAGTTTTTATTAATATTCACGCTCAGTGGTTCTACTTTCACTCTTGCGTTTTACTGGCCACTTTTGCTCAGAACTTCCTCAAAATAAATGTGGGGGGGGGAATAAAAAGAGGTGCAATATTCTTGAAAATTGCAACCAAAATCGAAGGGTAAGGATGTGAAAGTAAGTTTAACTTTTTCACACTGGTTTTATCTTAGACACTGTGCACTGTATTCACGTGATTACCTTTCTTTCCCAATAAACTGTCCCAAATGAACCCTGCTTACATAATTTCTGACAAGGGGCCTTTAAAGCACCATAGTGTTCATCAAACCACTGACTGTGAATATTTTACAGTCAAGATTAAACCCCACCAACACTTTGTTCATTTATTTCCCCAAATAAATCTCAGTCTAAAAGTTGCCCCAACGACCTCAAGATGCAGCAGCCACTCATTTGTATTGACCAGCACTTACAATCTGTCAGGATATGCCAAGACAGAAAACTGTTGCTGCCTGATACTATTAAATTATATATTATAAACCATAAAAATTAGATATTAAAAGATGGAATGCAGGGCATATTTCACACACATTAAACAAACAGAGGCGTTCAGGAGCTGTCCAAGGTGAGGGCATATTAAACATGAAGGATATTACTGCACACAGGTCAGTCAGCCCAGCAGGTATTAATCAAACTTAACCACAGTGCTGGTGCTTGTGGTGTATCAGCATACTGTCAGTTTTACGTTGATGTTGGAGGGCTGCATAAGTTAATACAAATGAATGAAAGCTCAAATCTTGAGGTCGTTAGTTCTGTTTTAAATTCCTGCTGCGCTTTAAAACTAAAGGAACCCACAATGACATTCAAAGATTAATATCAGCAGACGTAAAATGACACAATTCAATCCGAGGGAGGAAAACAACAAACAAACAGCTTATTAAAATATGACGAATTACATCAATAATATTTGTTTGGCTGATTTATTTATTTATTTATTTTTTTCCCCACAGAATCCACGTCGACATAAAATATTTCATTTGGTTTCTACGCAACAATCATCTATACGCTAGCCTTAGCCAGCTAGCTAAGGATGAACTAAAACTCGTATTCACTGCGCATAAAATCGTCTAATGTCATCCACGTTTGTTCAAATTCTTTTCTTTCTAAATCCTAGTTTGCGACCGGAGAGTTGTGCCAACAAGGTAAGCTGAGCAGCATTAGTCAACACAATATGAAGAAGGTCGTTACCGCTACAATTCCAGCTACAGGCAAACCAATCATTTAACGCGTTTAATGCATTAAATTTGCAATAAAGTTTTATACGTACCCGGCCTTTGTCGTTATCGCTCATTTTTGAAACTTAATATATTGTTGACAGATACTCTGCCCTGGTGCTACCCAGCCAAGCTTTACTACACTGTGTGTGTGAGACTGTAGCTCCACCCCCAGGTCTGCATCTAGAAAGAGCCATCAGGCTCAGGGCCGGATCTCGCGTTTTTAAGTGCCCTGCATGAGATTTGGTCAGGGGTGGGCAATTAATTTTCCCAAGGGGCCACCTGAGAAAGTGGGACTGTTGTGGAATAAGCTGAACTCAATTCTGCGTAATGTTACTTACTGCTACTAGTAAGAGTAGATGTTCCACTGCTATTGCGATTTTGCTCGTAGTTTAATTACTTCATCTGCAGGTTTTCAGTTCTTTTTTCTTGCTCAGTGAGAGAAATCTAGTCTGTTTTGTGTGGTGGCCCTGAGAGGTCAAACACACTGCAACCTAAGAAAACACCAGCAAACAGAAAAACACTGCAAAAACACACAAGAAGTTGGATAAAACACAATGGAATTTAAAAAACAAACACACACACACACGATCACACAACGGAAGTAGATTTAAATAAAAGCCCACAAGACACAACGGAAGTGATTTGGGGAGACAATAATATGACAAAACAGCTGTGCAAGTGACAGAAACATGTGAAGGATTGCACTGAGACGTGCTGAAAAGAAGTGGAGGATTCGTCAGTGTTGTGAGGGAGAAAAAGATGCAAGCTAATGTGTGTTCTAAACGCATGATTCATGTGTGTTTTGTGAGCTTTTGCGGCGTTTTTCTATTTGCTGGTGTTTTTGACCTGTCGGGGCCATTCTAGTTTTGGGCTTGAACAAGTGCATTAATGTCTGAGGTGGAAATAAAAGGGACAGTGGACAGGTGATTGTCACTGAGAGAGGTGTCTGTATCTGGGTTCGTTAAACTTCATCACTGAGAATGTTTGTTCACACATGAAGGCAGGACCCAAAGAGATCCAACATCTTCTGAGAACGTCTCCTTATGTGTGGAAAGTTCTCCTCTCTTAGAGAATGAAAATCCAGCAGGGATACTGACTTGAAGTGCTCTATCAGTAGTGAATCAAAAGTGCAGCAAACTGTCTGGGATTCAGTGCTCTTGCCCTGATGAAGTTAACTATTTTAGTTACAACATCAACATCATGGTTAATTTTTAGCACTGACTTAAACAACACCTCCTGCTGTATAATGCAATGGAAAAATACCTATTTCAGGTCTGGGCTAATTACAGTCACTCTATCTTGTAGCATTGATCATGTGAAGGACAAATCTAGGCTACTGCGTTTTATTTGAATGCATTTGTCTTAACTTCCTCCCTGAGTAAATGCAATTAGCATAAATGGAAACTAGGCTTTGTTTTTATGGTCTTATGCCAAAGTCTGGAGGCATTTATTAAAAGCAGACAGAAAACTAAATAACCTTTGTACTTTGTCCAGACCTGATGCTGAACCTCTGATAACAATGGTGCAACCCCCCACCCCCCCCCCCCCAAAAAACAACCCCCCCCCCCCCTTT
>VUQS01076186.1:58400-68485 GCA_015108495.1 Heterochromis multidens
CCCCCACCCCTGAATAAACTGACACGTTCACTCTCTTTTTGTAGCTTATAAAGGGAGCTGACACTAAACTGCTCCAGCATTAAACTGTGCAGTCGGCCAGACTACAGGATGCCAGTCTATGTACCCCTTATGGTAAAGTTAACCAAAATTGACCTTACTGTAATGTAAGCCAACACTTATTTTCACTTACTGGCCATTTCATCAGCCTACGGTGAAATTAAATGTCAGGGACTCTGGTTAATTCAAAATTGTAACGATATATTAAACATCTTGTTTACCAACTATTGACAAAAAACCTGTCTAATGACATCCACTGGTTAGTTTCACATATGTTAAGTTTATACTGCCTTCATTCCATAGTCATAAGTGCATATGAAAGATGCACTTTTTCTCATTTTCAGAGAGATCTGAAAAAAAGATCATCTTATCAGACTGAAACTCATTAAACTCTACTTTTACACCCATTTAAAAAAAAACATGGGAAATTATATAAAATTTCATTTGTTGTCGATCTAGAAAACAGAGATGTGAAAAAAACAAAACATTAGCCTTAATATTGCATTTTTTTTTTTTTATTTAAAGTAAGCAGAAGCTAGAAAAGAGGCAGAAAATGGAACAAACTGATTCAGAGATTGGATACACTAAAAACTGGTGAGTTTTGTGCCTGGCGCTTTGTTTATATTAGAGAAATGCAGCTCTTGGTTGTTATCTGGTCATTTATAACACCCCGTGGCAGAATGGTAGATTGTAGTCAAGGGTGAATCAACAAAAGCTAAAAGTGCAGACTAGTCAGTGAAAATAAAAAATACAATGCTTTGGAATCAGGTTAAATCAATGACACCCATATTATCAGCTGAAGATGAGAAGTTATAATGAACTATTTCTGATATCTGGCAGGACATGACAGCTGGGTTGTCTGGATCCAATTAGTCATTGGTACCTATAGTGAGGAACAGAGAGGAAATCCAGTCAGTAATTTTCAACTTTTTTCTAATAACTCTTAGTTCACATTATAAATCTACCTACCGCAGTTATACAGGACATTTATTTTATGCAGATCCAGTGCACTAGGACCATCTCGCTGGCCAATGGGGATATAAGGATCTGGTTTGGGGATTATTGTTGGTCCACCATCTTCAGAGAAGGCATATCTGAATCAAAGATGCAAAAAATATATGATAGAGTGCTGCCTGAGTCTAAACATGAAAGATAATTATGTTGAATCAGAGAGCAGCTCACCGTCCATAATGCATGACAGAGCTATAGTCATATGGGCTGTTAAGATTGTTTGTCACCTGTTTCCTGAAGTTATGTATGTGCTCTGCCAAAACCACAAAAACATATTTAGACTCATTTTGTGAAAAATCTGGTGACTGCAGTTAGAATAATGTAGCAATGAAACATGCTAACCTGGCATGATGTTTTTCCATACAATTGTGACATAGTGGTCACGGTCTGATCGGGATTGCTCGTGTACGAAGCCAAGAGCGTGCATGAACTCATGAGCAGCGATTCCTGACCACATGCACCCAGGAGTCTGCAGTGACAGGGTCTGGCTTCCTCCAGTCTGCCCAAGAAATGACCAGCAGCTAGGGGTGCAGAGCAGATATTCTACTGTAGACAATGCAAACATCAGAACATACTTTAGGCAGCCATAAGTAGGAGTGATGCTCACCCATATCTAGGCTGAATATCAAGGAAGTTGGCTTCATGAGTGCGGGGAACAAATTTAATGCATGTTCCAGAGGAAATGTCCTGCATTCCAGTTTCTACTGTGATTCTGTCCATGTCGTCTAAAGTTAGGGGGGAAAAAGGCAAAATCTGAATTAATAAAGGGATATAAGAATCTGGAAGTTTCTCCTTAAATCTTAAAGCTTCATACCATACAGTGGAGAGAGGATGTAGGGAACATAGACAAATCCATCTATGGATTTAGGCCACAGACAGGCATTGCCGGGGCAGTTTATGGCACTCCGTGCATATGAGACAGCGATATCGCCATCTCTGATTGACAGTCCCCTCGGGGCTCGTACCTCTGATGAAAAAAATACAAAATGAAATTCATTTCAAGATGTAGAAAAAACTGAAATCAGTACAATTCTATGTAATTTACAGTTTACTTACTGCGATTGACTGCCATGATTTGATCCATTGTTGTCATTTCATGATGGTCTATACTTTCTTCTGAATACAAAAACAAATATGGGATAATTCTCTTCTACTTTCCATAAACAGAATCAATGTGAATATGCAAGATGAGGTGCAGGTAAAAGTAACCCACCTGAGTATTTCCTTTTTAACCTCACTTTTCCCTCATGCACACCAGTCGAATTCTGTCACACAGAAGAGAAATGTTGATATATTTCAGCTGCAAGGCATGACAAGACAAAAAAACCCCAAAAAACAGGAGTTTTCTCTGAAATATTTTCTGTTAGTACTTACTTTAACTGGTAGTGTGTTCGCCTGGGTCAGCAAGCCAAACAAGATAACCAGAAACATAATGGTAGAATGCATTGTTGTGTTTCAGGCTGGTTTACCAGTTTCAGTCCTGAGGTCTCCCAATGCAGGAGCTAAATGAAGTACTCACCTCACCTGAATCTATATATCCACTTCTCCTCTGCTGCTCTGTACTGATTGGGCCTCAGTTCGATGATGAAGCATGATTAAGATCTCTCATCATGCGCTGTGTGTAATTTACTCTAACTCCACTGCTGATCCATAACAGGTGGGCCTGATGCTGACCTTCACTTATGCCCTGTACTTATTACGTGTAAGATTCAGCACTTTCAGAAACAAGGCACTTAAAGGTGTTTTGCTGTTCGAGTTCAGTCTGACAGACCAGCAATTTGTGTCTGACTGAGCTGGCAACCAGTGATTTTGTGATATACTATCAGATGATAACTGTCTTGGCAACAGTCATTTTTTGTCACATGGGTAAATATATAAAAACAAAACTTTATCCTTTTCAAATATCAATTCTATTCTTATCAAGGGGCCAATTTTGAAGGGCAGTAACTAAACGAAGATACCCATGTGTTAGCACTTTATGAAATCTTCCCTCGTGGTTATTGCAGGAACAGAAGAACTTCAAAATTTCTACATCTTGTGTTAAGGGGGCACACTTCTAAATATAAACAAATTCATCTCTCCTGTTTAATGTGATCAAGTCACCTATTCTCTGATTCTTCACATGCCTTATTTCACTGCCTCTGCTTTATTACTTTATATCTCTTATTGATCCATTAATGCTGATTACATTGGGTGGATGAGCATATCTGGATGCCTACTTCAAACCAGGCTATCTAGTATGAAACTAACGCTTGAATATGTTTACATAAAGCGGAATATCCGATTTAAAATGCAAAAACTTTCATGTACACCAAGGATTTGCTGATAGAAAGCTTGAATCAGTCTTTATTGAAACTGTTCACATAATTCAACTGCAGTTTTGTTATATTGGCCTTTATTCCTGCTTCACCTCCATTCAGTCGCGTCTCTAATCATCATCGTCCTCTGCACAGAGAGACAGAAAGAAATTACATTTGTGACAGTGAAGTACATGTGGTCACTTTGAAGTGTGTTTCGTACTCTATTCAGGATGTTTGGTACTAACCACATTTATAAAGTCTGTTGACTTTTAGCCTGTCAATGTGGCTGAGAGAGGAAGCCTGACCCAGCTGGATGTTGCTGCTCTCCTTAGGAACGATGGTTGGCTCCCCACGCTGGGAGTAGGCATACCTAAACATATACATATTATAAATATCTGTATAATGAAGGAGGTAAATTATAATATATTGAGTGATTAACACACAATTTGTTACTTACTTTCCAAAGTGCATAATTGAGCCATAGTCATAGGGCAGATCCAGACTGTCAGTCCTGAACTTCTCAAAGTTTCTCAACCGATCTGTTGGAAAAATTCATTTTTTGTTTTGAAAATTGTTGCAGAAACACAGTTAAAGCTTTCATTCCCTTTCCACAGTGCTAACCCCTTCCAACCCCTGCACACTTTGAAATTACCTCTCAAAATATTTGGCCACATGATGGTGACATAGTTGTCCCGGTCGAAGCGGGACTGCTCATGCACAAAGCCCAGGGTGTGCATGATTTCGTGGGAAATCACTCCAACCTGGATGCACTCAGGGATCTGGAGAGACACAGTCTGTCTTCCACCACGTGAACCAAGGTAGGACCAGCACCTGGATTAGCACACAAGCAGACAGAAGAATAACTTCAAGTGGTGAATTCACAGCTGTGCCATAGAAGAGGAAACAAATCCTCTGCTCTGCATACATTTTGCTAAAGGAATTTTACATTTTTTAAATTTTGGAATCAAACTTTCCAGGCATTAGCGCTCACCCAGACTTTGGCTGTATGTCGATGTAGTCTCTCTGGTGAGTCCGAGGAACAAAACGCACACAGGTACCTGTCTCTATGTTCTCCATTCCTTTCTTTATCAGCGTTGCATCCATTTCATCTGTTCAGTTGTTTAACAGGGGCGAGCATGGGACAGATAATTCATACATCATTAAATAGAAAGTTGGTGAATCTCAAAAACTGACAGACTGTAATCCATTGCATTTATTAATGCCTCAAACACTAAAGCAACTTACTGTATTCAGGTGAGAGGGTGTATGCAATGTAGACATGTCCATCCACTGATTTGGACCAGAGGCAGCTCCGTGCAAAGCAGATTTTGGAGCGTGTTCCAGAAGAAACAGCAATGTCTCCCTCTCTGAGGGTGGTGGTGCCATCGATGATTTGGGTAGCTGATGCAGAAATCAGTTGAAAAAATTTTAACAGTATGTTGTGGAAACTGCAAATAAAAAACCTCAAGTAAAGTGTGTGTGCAACTTACCTTGAAGCTCATTGGTTTTAATGATTTTATCCATTGCTGTTTCATCATTGCGCCCTTTTCGTTCTTAAAAAAGAAAAAAAGGTTAGTGAGGGAGTGTGTAATTTTCACAGTAACATTTAGATTGAATTCCAAACTGTGTGCACCTTTGAAGCCAACGGGAACCCATTTTTGGCTGAACAAAAGTTTCTGCAAAAAGCACAGACAAACTTATTTACAGTTCTGTTCATGAATTCATTCAATTCAGCCTCAGCCTGGTCCCAGTCCCAAGCATATTTACCTGAGCTTGCACAGCTGAGAGACAAATAGAAACCATGCAGAAGAGGATAATCCGCTCCATCTTTACCAGTCAGGTATGCCTTCACTGTTGCCATTTGACATGCACTAACACCTAGCTTTATATGTGTTCCCACTGCTGTCCTTAGATAATACCCATAATTACCTCGAGTAAATAACAGGCTTGGTGTTATTTGTTTGTGAGTGAGTTTAATCACCAAATTAGTTTGATTCTTTCATAAACAACATCTGCAACAGTGGCATAATGTGAGGTCTCACTGTGTATAATAACAGCTTAAAATCAATGACTAGCTTGAAATGAAATGGTTTTAATGTCTGGCAGAAGTTTGGTACAATTTTAGGCTTTAGGTGTGTACCTGTACCTGGAGTGCTGTTTTCTTTCTACTGAAACTAAGCCTACCATCAGTTCACATGCCATGCATGTAGTGCAGTGCATGCACGCTACTAATTTCAAATCATTACTGACTCTCGCAAAATCTATTTGTTAAAAACATACTTTTAAGGTAAAGGGGATGAAAAAGAAAATAAAAAAATTCGACGCCCGAACAGGGACTTGAACCCTGGACCCTCAGATTAAAAGTCTGATGCTCTACCGACTGAGCTATCCGGGCTCTGCTAGGGCTGCAGGAAGCGGCCTTTATAAAGAGTAGACGTGGCGTTTTCAGGGAGGTGAAGAAACTTTTCCAGGTGAATTACAGTGAAACACCAGCATGACCGCATTTTCTGGCCATACATTTCTAACTCAAGACGACGTTTCTGCGGTAAGTCGACGTTGTTATGCATGCTAGACTTCATGCACATGATTAGCTACCTGGCAGCTACGTACACTTATGCTGAACTTACTAATTATCAAGAAAACAACTGAAGTATTAACAAACTGGGATGCCAGCTCGTTAACAGGGCAGGTTATGACTCTTTGCCAGCAGACTAGCTATGAATTACGACATGAAAACTTTGCAATTTGCAGGAATCGCAGGAGCAGATTAATGAGCTGCAGCGTGCTATCGAAGAAAACACTCACAAACTGGAGGAGGTTCAGCAGAGAAGACTGCGTACTGAAGAAGAGATAATTAAACGGTATCCCAATGTGCACCACCCATTTACTTTATTTTCCAATTAAATTTGGTGCCTGTCGCGTTTACAATGTCAAAAAAACGATTTTGTCTCAACCTGTGTGATGCTTCCTGTGATATGATACCAGTTATCGTCGGTGGGTGCATTGAGGTGCACAACAGGCTGTTGCTGTAAACTAATCGACCACTCTATTAGGTACACCTCTTGAAGCGCTCCTTAATGCAAATATCTGCCAATCACATGGCAGCAACTCAGTGCATTTAGGCATGTAGTTCAACGTCAAGCTGAGCGTCAGAATGGGAAAGAAAGGTGATTTAAGTGACTCTGAACATGGCATGGTTGTTAGTGTCAGACAAGCTGGTCTGAGTATTTCAGAAACTGCTGATCTACTGGGATTTTCCCCCAGAGAATGGGAAAGAAAATATCCAGTGAGTTCTCTGGGCAAACATGCCTTGTTAAGGCCACAGGTCAGAGGAAAATGGCCAGACTGTTTCAAGCTGATAGGAAGGCAACAGTAATTCAAATAACCACTAATTACAACCAAGGTATGCAGAAGAGCATCTCTGAATGCACAACGCGTTGAAACTGGAAGCAGCAGAAGACCACACTGGGTGCCACTCCTGTCACCTAAGAACAGGAAACTGAGGCTACAATTTGCACTGGCTCACCAAAATTGGACAATAGAAGATTGGAAAAATGTTGCCTGGTCTGATGAGTCTCGATTTCTGCTGCAACATTCTGATGGTAGGGTCAGACTTTGGAGTAAACAACAGGAAAGCCTGGATCCATCCTGCCTTGTATCAATGGTTCAGGCTAGTGGTGGTGTAATGGTGTGGGGGATATTTTCTTGGCACACTTTGGGCCCCTTAGTAACTGAACATTGTTTATTGCCACAGCCTATCTGAGTATTGCTGCTGACCATGTCCATCTCTTTATGACCACAGTGTACCCATCTTCTGATGACTGCCTCCAGCAGGATAACACATCATGTCACAAAGCTCATATCATCTCAAACTGGTTTCTGGAACAGGACAGTGAGTTCATTGTTCTCAAATGGTCTCCACAATCACCAGATCTCAATCCAATAGAGCACTTTTGGGTTGTGGTGGAACAGGAGATTCTCATCATGAATGTGCAGCCGACAATTCTGCAGCAGCTGTGTGATGCTATCATGTTAATATGAACCAAAATCTCTGACAAATGTTTCCAGCACCTTCTTGAATCTATACCAAGAATGAATGCAGTTCTGAATGCAAAAGGAGGTCCAACTCAGTGCTAGCAAGGTGTACCTAGTAAAGTGGCTGGTGAGTGTATATCAGAATAGCAACCAATATAAGATTCCAAATATCACTGTTTGAATGAAGTTAAGTATTATCCAATACAACAGCAGTGACATTATCTGAAACTACCACTAACAACAAAAAAATCAAGTAAAGGCTGGAGAAATAAGATTTTTTTTCAGGTAGAGCCATCCAGACTTACTTGTTGTTTTTGTAGTAATCAGTGAGGTCTAGCTGTCCCGGCCCTAACTGAGTTAGAGTGCTTATCCAAACTACTTAACCTCTGTACTTCCTTGGGTACTCCAGCAATACCACATGGTTGTTGAGAAAGGCGAGGAACACACAGACACATACAGAGATTCCTTCATGTAGGTCTATTACATTCATGAGCCAGTTAGTGTAAAAAAAAAATGTATTTGTTAAATGAGTTTGGCTTGAGTACAAGAAAGATATGTCTCTTGTATTAATTCTAAATGTTAACACACATCCAACTTAACTGGTCACCTTATAAAAGGTTTAGTATTTTGTCCTTCAAAAAGTTTGTGGTTAGTTAGTGTTGGGTAATGTTTCCACAGTTGCTCCAGCAACTTTTCAGCTACCTGGAAAGCAGTATACTCTTTCTGTTTTGGTTGCATAATTGAGCCTTTCTGGGAGAGTTCAAACAGAGTTGTATAGTGAGAGCGAGTGTCCTTATTCCAAAACCCTTACATTGGACAATCAAAAATTATTTCATAATGACAAACTAAAGTAAAAAAATACCTACTGCCCACTCATATTTAGCCAAACAGGTAATTACGCACAACCAAGTGTTATGTTGGTCTTTGTTCCTAACTATGCAGTCCTTTAAATAATTTTTTCTGCTATCTTTTGCAGTACCCGAGAAACTGAACGGAGAGTTGATTTAATGATGGAAAAAAGTGACATTGTTAATGCACTGCAACAACTGGGTCATCTGCTGCAACGTGAGATACATCTCTTTGAACAACTGAATGGCCAAAGCTCTCCAGACAGGTATTATGAAGTGCTGTGGGCATAAAGGAAGAAGACATAACAAACCTAACAAACATGTGCAAACCTACATTATATATTTAATGTATTTTAGGAACGACAGGATCAGTTTGCAGGACAGGAGTGAGAGTGCCAGAATTAAGGCAACTCACCTTGTTGCTGAAATCCTGGAGGTGAAACAGCAGCTAGAAGAGCTCGAGGCTCGTCATTTGGAAGGTATGGGGAAACGTTGAGAGAATATCTACATCTGAGTGAATTTACTGTATACAGATACAGATTGAAACATGCTGTCTTTCTTTGTCAACAGTACAAGCTTTGCTCCCTGTGCCAACCTGCAAGTCACAAAGAAATCACACAAACCAGTGACTTACAAACACTGTGATTTTAATAAGTACAATAAAGTTTATATAAATATTTTAACAGCTAATAAAATATCAATTTTATCTTGTTCCAGAAGTATTTTTCTTTTCTTTCATTGTTTCTTAAATATCAGTAAAGGGGGGTGATTCAGCAGTGAATATCTCCAAAATACACATAAATGCCAGACTGAGACTTTCACAACTTCTCATTCTCTCTGTGCTTCACATAATAAGAAATGGTAGACTGCATCTGTGTGTTGATCTCAGCTGCAGATTGAGGTAGATGAAAAAATTGACACAGGTTTAGCCATTTGAAATATTTTGCAAAACATAACATTCGCTCCTTATTTTCCTCATTTCATCTACCGTTCACCAAACCCTGTATATAAAGTGGTGCAAAAAAGTATTTAGTCAGCCACCAATTGTGCAAGTTCTCCCACTTAAAAAGATGAGAGGCCTGTAATTTTCATCATAGGTATACCTCAACTATGAGAGACAAAATGAGAAAAAAAAAATCCAGAAAATCACATTGTCTGATTTTTGAAGAATTTATTTGCAAGTTATGGTATAAAATACGTATTTGGTCATCTACAAACAAGCAAGATTTCTGGCTCTCACAAACCTGTAACTTCTTCTGTAAGAGGCTCCTCTGTCCTCCAGTCATCACCTGTATTAATGGCACCTGTTTGAAGTCGTTATCAGTATAAAAGACACCTGTCCACAACCTCAAACAGTCACACTCCAAAGGACACCAGAAACAAAATTGTAGACCTGCACCAGGCTGGGAAGACTGAATCTGCAATAGGTAAGCAGCTTGGTGTGAAGAAATCAACTGTGGGAGCAATTATTAGAAAATGGAAGACATACAAGACCACTGATAATCTCCCTCGATCTGGGGCTCCACGCAAGATCTCACCCCGTGGGGTCAAAATGATCACAAGAACAATGAGCAAAAATCCCAGAACCACGCGGGGGGACCTAGTGAATGACCTGCAGAGAGCTGGGACCAAAGTAAGAAAGGCTACCATCAGTAACACACTACGCCGCCAGGGACTCAAATCCTGCAGTGCCAGACGTGTCCCCCTGCTTAAGCCAGTACATGTCCAGGCCCATCTGAAGTTTTCTAGAGAGCATTTGGATGATCCAGAAGAGGATTGGGAGAATGTCATATGGTCAGATGAAACCAAAATAGAACTTTTTGGTAAAAACTCT
>VUQS01076187.1:12653-31551 GCA_015108495.1 Heterochromis multidens
CCAGAGGTCTTGTAGTTTGTTCAGATGCAACTTTGCAAACCTAAGCTGTGCTGCCATGTTCTTTTTAGAGAGAAGGGGCTTTCTCCTGGAAACCCTTCCAAGCAAGCGATACTTGTTCAGTCTTTTTCTGATTATACTGTCATGAACATTAATATTTTACAGCTAACAGAGGCCTGCAGACTGAGATGTAACTCTTGGGTTTTTTGCAGTTTCTCTGAGCATTGCATGGTCTGACCTTGGGGTGAATTTTCTGGGATGTCCACTCTGGGGAAGATTGTGGCATTGTATTAACACACACCTGAATGCTCCAGACCTTCAGTTTTATAGAGGTGCTCAAACTTGGTGTTGATCAGTTGATTATTAGCACCTGGCTACTACTCACCCACTTAATTCCTATGAAAGCAGTAAGGGTGTGCTTAGTTTTTCACAGGACTTTAGGTGCTGAAATATTTTGGGCTGAAAATAAATAATATTTAAATATTGATCACAATCTTACCAGTGAATATCATATCACTTAGCTACAGCTAAGTTTAGCTAAGCTACTTTCACTTTAGGTTACATTAGCTCGGCCATGGGTTTGTAGCATTTTGGCCATCGCCTTCTTGGTTTCATGGAGCCAGAAGTGACCATATTGAGATGAGAGGGTGGAGTGCTAAATTAGCAGGGTGCATCCACAGACTGAGATACTAAGTTAAGTTAAGTGAGGACTAAGTTAACATACAAATGCAATACAAGAATTTCAGTCACCAAAACTGGAGCACAGATTTCTTGAACAGCAAGTCATATTAAAAAAGCTCCAAAAGGCATCAATATCACTAACATGGTTGAGATGAATTAGTTAAGGTCACATGTAGCAGACAGCTACCAGCCTAATGGAACTGCAACGCAATTGCAAGGCTTGCAAGCATCTAATTGTTGCCATGGGGTACTAAATTTCACAGGCAAATTAAGTCTTGAATGCTCAACTAAAACAGGAAGAGGATAGCGTCTTTATTTCTCTGATAGCTATTAGTAGCGTCCCCCAGGTAGCTGAAAATAGTGGACACTGGAACAACTGGAATAAATGCAAACACTTTACGTAGCAAAAGAAAATTAGTCCTGTTGTTGGAGGTGGCTGAGAAGGCGAAAATTTGGAGTGAACAGAACTGAAAGCAAAATGAGAACGAACCGTGGACAAGCACTCACTGTATAGAGAGTGGCAACATCCACACTATATCAGTGAGTAACAAAATCTGACTATGTATATTGACATAAAAAGTTGTTTTAAAATGGAAAGCAATGAAGCCTTTGCAAAAGTGGTGCCGGGGATGGGTGCAGTGAAAGTTGTCTACATCCACTTTAAGAGTCCATCAGTTTTCTAGGAGCAAAACACTAAAGTGGCAGAACACTCCTTAAGTTTAAATTGCTTTTGTACTTGATATTAATTAGCCAAATCAACAATGTCTGAGCAGTAAATCAATAGACACAATATGCATGCCACTGGGAAAAAAAAAGGGGTTTTCATCATATCACTTCTGTCACTCACAGAATGCATTGATCACTACAGGAACTGCAGTAACTGACTCAGAATTTATTGCCCTTTTTATTTTGAATTCCCATCAGATATCCACCTGACAGAGATCTGCATCCACCCAAAGCCACAATCCATAATAAGATATGAGGCAATGTCACTTACGTTCAGCTTCCTTGTTCCTTCCAGGCAATAACTGATCAGCGGCAGCAATTTCCTGGATTAGTAAGGTCTGAATGAACACACAATGCAGGAAGGATATGGGCTGCTTTGGGATGGACTGTGTGAAATCAAACTCAATCTCAAACTGTGACCTTGCCAGTATTTTTTATTTTTTAATAAAGTGAGATGTATTTGCAGCAAATAAACTTTAAAATGCTTTAAAAGTGAAAATAAAACTGTAACAATGCAGGAAATTACATCTACATTAGGTGAAAATAAATGTGAATTATATATTTAACCAGGCAACTGAACAAATAAACATCAGGGTGTCAGTGTGATGACACATTGTTTTGCAGATATCATCAAGGCAAATGAGAAAGAGCTGATTGAGGAGCAGAATATTTGCATAAGCAACTATCAGACGCAGGTGGTTAATGTGGTTGGCATGGGTAGTGTAGTAGCCTGCTAACTGGGCGTGACTGCAGCTTTGCTGCTGTTTGTTGTGTTCTTATTCTTTATTTTAGTCAGTGGAGAGTTATTAACACCTTTTTTTTTATTAGCCCGAGGTGTGATGGCACACACTTGAAGCATTCAGGGCTCATTATAGAGATAAAATCAATGTCCTCCCTTTAATGAAAGCAAATCCTGAAATGTTTGTGTTGAAGCAGATTGCTCATCTCTAAGAAGTATAACTGTACCGCCGATACTCTCACATCAGTGTGATTAACGTTGGTGTTTCAGATGGTTACACACAGTTTCACAGCTTTATGTCTTTGAGTCATTGAGGTGATTTTGATTGAAACTGTTTCCTTTAATCTTGTAGATCAATGACTGATGCAAAATATTAGCACTGTATATGAACTCATATCCTGCCACTGATTCTACCAGAGTTGTGTAATAATTTAGTTACTTTCACAGATTTTCTAAAATGTAATAAAAAGAATCAACATCTCGAAACAATACGTCAGAGTGCAGACTGTTTCTCTTCAACGTCTGCAGAGAAAGTGAAACAAAACTAAAAAGATGAGATAAAATTACCATATTTGCAATAATTGTGTCTAGGTTCTTTTAAAAAGACACTCAACCAATTTCACCCATAAATTTCAGTTCACTTGTCATCAGAAGTGCTTCTTAGTCTATGATGGCAGTGACGTTTCTCGCTCTACAGGGATTTTTCTAAAGTCTGAGAAATGCCATCAGAGTTATCTTTTGGTTTAGTTCTTTTTTTTAACAACAACTTGGAGTCTGAACATTGAAAAAAAAGCAGACAGGCAGGCTGTGAGAACAAAAGATGCTACAGAGTTGCAATATGGGAAGGTCTACATGCAGTGTTTTTTGGAGCATGACTCATACTAAGAGCTAAAAATCACAATATTTCAGCTTCTGCAGTAAAAAATGTTGACATTTCTTTGTAACGAGTCCTCCAACTTAATATAACCATTCCAGAAATGTGTACCTTTTATTTCTGCTCAAAAAACTTTGAACCAGTTAATAAAAAAGAAGTCAAATCATCTAATCTTAAAAAAAAATGAAGAAAAAACTCACTATCTCAACCTAGTTAAAAAAAAATGATAGAAAATTGTGAGAAATGTAGGTTGCTCAAGGTTGTACTTGCTTAAGAGTTTCAGTTGGAGATTGATGCTGTTCTTGTAACTGTCCATTCTTTTTAAGACTGAGTGAGAAGACACCTTAGGTTAGCCTAGTTTAGCATAAAGACAGGAAGCGGGGGAAATAGCTATTCTGGCTTTGTCCAAAGATAACAGAGCTAAGTTACATCACAAGATCATCGTCATTTTAAAGTAAGTTACCTTGTATCATGCTTTAGTGTTACAGGAAGTGTGAACACCCACTTTGCAATTAGCTTTGGCATGTCAGTAATATTGTCTAATAGACTGTGTAAAAAAGATGGGCGTAGTTTCTGTGTTGGAAATGTGATGTCAATGTACACTGTAAGAAAACAAAAATCTGTAAAACAAAAAAAAAAAACAAGGAAATGTCCTGGTAATTTTCTGAGAGTACTTTATCTGGAGTTTTTTTTTTTTTTTATAGAAGTTTACTGACTTCTTCATAAATGGTAAAACAGAAGATTCTGTTAATTTACCACTTATCCAGTTCAGGGTTCTGTGTGGAGTATCACAGAATATCACTTGTACTGCAAGTGAATGCATTGAGTGGTTGTTAATTGTCTAGATGTACAGATAATGGCCTTTTAGGCACATGCATGCAACCCTACATGTATTATAGGAAAATTAATAATGATAATCCACAGTAGAGCTGATCAAATGTGTATGAAGTCTAACTCTGTTCTCTCTTGATGGCTTTAGTGGTAGAGTGGTGGAAGGAGTATACAAATCCATTAAATTCAATGCTGGAAAAAAAAAAAATCAAATGTACTTCAAAAGTCATTTTCCACCTCAGCTTGCTCAATATTAAACTTTTAAGTTTTATTAATTTTATTTCTTCTGTAGCTAGGAGTTTTCCTCTGAAGAAATCCTGAGCAGGCTCAAAGGGTGAGATGGAGGAACAAAACAGTGACACATTCATCCAGACTGCTGACGTTCCTGAATGAACTGAACAACTCTGAAAATCCAAGGAAAAGTTTAGCTTATTTTCTCTGAAGCTCAAATGTAATCTGATGGACTGAACATGCAGACTGGAGGCTGCATTCAGGATTTTCTCACACTGGTGCATAAAGAGAGGTACCAAGAACACATGTGTGCACACATGTACACACACACAACCTCTCACTTCATGTTTGCTCGTCCTCCAGCTTCTTGTATCACATAGTATTCTTGTCTTATTTGTTGTGATTTAGGGTCTGTGTCCACATGCAGAGGTTTTTGCACTGGAAGTGAAATCATTTTCAGAGTCTTATCTAACATTTATTGGTCACAAAATATACCAAACTTTTATCGCTCACCATTATTTACAGTGTTTCCCCAAAGTTAAACTGTTCTCAGCTGACAGTGCCATGAGCATCACCCTCAGTGGCACTGAGGGTGATTTTGAACCGAGGACAAGCACTGTCATCGCTGAGCTTTGCTGAGGATTTTTATAGAAAATAGACCAAAAAATAGATACTGTTTAAAGTTTAAAAAGTCTTCTTCAGAACTAGAACTTCTAATTGTGTTTTGCACATTGTTTGGTTCTCATGTCTTCAAAAAGCAGATCCAGTAAATGCACTTTCATCTCTATGTTTGCCACATCCCAGAGTATTAAATGCTGCTGGTGTCTCAGATGTGCACAAGGTGTCCTTTTGTGTCAGAGCCTTGTTGTACCACCTGAGTAAAACTGGACATAATACAGTAATTTTTGAAAACAAAGATATTTTGAATCTAGAAGCTTTCATTGTCTGAAAGTCTAAAATTTTTACCACCCTTCTGTGAAACACCTATTGTAGCCACTGATATAATGCTCAATACTGAATCTATGTTAAGTTTAACGTTTTTATTCATTTATTTAGTTTATAATAAACCCACATTTTTGGAGCACCTTGAGGAAAATTCTTTAGATCTGTTCAATTTTATTTATATAGCACCAGTTCATAGTCAACAGTTGTTGTCTCAAGGCACTTTACATTGTAAGGAAAGACCTTATAGTATTAATCTCGAACAAATGTTCATTGGACTGATTGATGAAATGAATGCAATTTGATGGTCAAAGGTGAGTTTTTGGCCGGCGGAGCTACCTGTTGTGGTGACCCCTTGTGACAAGGGAGCAGCTGAAAGTAGCTCTCTATGTGTGTGCTTGGTTATCCTTTTTTTTTTATTCTTTTAAGATCCGTATTCCTTAAAGTGTAAACTCCAATATTTTCTGTAGAGCTATTTAGAAGAACAGAGGAAATCAGCCACATGTGCTGTCATGAAATTGAAACCTGTTTGAAGAAGAAGTGAAGTAATATCAGCCCTGTATCACTTTTCTTCAGGAAGTTAAAGACACAGCTAAGCTTCTACAAACAAAACAGCTTGTTTCGATGTAAATTCTTCACAATGCCTCATCAGAAACTCTCAGTACAGTTATGTATTAAAGTAAACAGACACATGTCAATCCCTCTGAGCCATTCCCTCTGTCATCACCGTTGCTTAAGACCGCGATGGTGTTGCAGTGCACGGCGGCCAGCGCTGACTCACCTGGTGGAATAACACACAAACACCAGCCCCCTGCTCTCCACTCACTCACCTCCTTCCCCTCCCACTGAGTTCACCCTGCCCTCCAGTTCAAAGAGGTTTTGCCTGTCTAGCCTTGGCGTTTAATGTTTAAGTATTGGGAGCGGCTTGAGAGTGCAAATAAAATGCCTTTACAGACTCAGGGGCACGCTGAGGGTTGTGATTCTAGATACTGTATTGTGAAATTTCCATTGTACTTGACAGATTAGCTTCAGGTCACCTGATTCTGTTCAGCTGAATTCTGACTCTTTACCTCTGCATAATGCTTGATGCGTGCGGCTTAGATAAACCATTTAGAGGAAGATTATTCAAACTTTATGACTCTAACAAAAGAGTACACATGCTCATAGGATAGATGGCAACGTGTCCGTGCTATAAACTGTTTGCCAAATGTTCAAAACAGGATAAAGATTTGAATGCGGACTCCAGCTGCAAGTAGAAACCACAAAGCGTTGCGGTAGGGCCGTCTTTCTGTTGGCTTGGGAGAAAGGAAACCCTATTTGCAGCAAAGGAAAACAACACAGAAAGCCTGACACTACTTATATGTTTGTGCGTGATTATTCTCTAGTCCTAATCCGTCTAACAATGTTACAAAACATTCAGACAGGAGGAGGCTTTAAAGCAGTAATTGGGGGGACTTACACTGGTTAAACTCCACTCAACCACTTCTAGTTGCATCTCGCTTGTGCTTGATCGAGACAGTGGCACATGAAATCAAACGTGGGTGTGGATTTAGTCTGATTCTAAGCATATCTTTTTAATTCCTTTGAATGTCAGGCTCAAGAGGGAGCATCTTAAAGAAAGACAGTGCAACACAGCAGATGATGAGGATGTGATGGAGTAGGTACAGGGTTACATAAGTGTGTTTGTACATTTTGGAGGGTAAAGTGTTTGATGGGACACACAAGGAGCCAGAAACTGATGACTCACTGGCCGTTTTTCACGCCTCATACTGGATTAGCCATCACATGCAACAGGCTTCTTAATAATTGTGTAATGCCCTCAATCCCTCCAGAATTATTTCAGAGAGTTAGCCTTTGCTTTTCTGCATCAGCTCCATATGCAAAACCAATACCACTGTAAATAAAAGAGTAACATAATGTGACATAATGGCACAAATCTGGGATCTTAGAAGGTGTTTGTTTTAAGATGTCTGATCAAGGCAAACGCTCAAATAAAAGTTCACACACCAAATAGATGCAGATACTTTAATTATCTAAACTGTGTGCAGTGATTTACTTTGCCTTTAGTTGCAAACTCCACCCATCTGGCACTGAATTAGGCCAAAACCAAACAATGAAGTGTAATGTTTGCAAATACTATTTGCCCCAGGTCTGGCTGAGAGGTGCTTGGTTTCCTCTGTGGTAGAAACTCAAGTTCAATCCCACCAGCAAACCTTGGTTTTCAGGTTGCATAATTCATTACAACTTCTTTTTTTCCCTTGTTAATTTACAAGTTATCACTTTAAAGTCTTTAATAATCAAATTATTGTGAACATATGATTGCTGCCTTTTGTGAGGACTGAGACCTCTGAGGACTCTTTCTACCTCGTCTTCACCTCTCTGTGGGTTTGAGGCATTTGTGTAGCATGTCAGGTTTTATCTCAGAGCTGTGACACCTGAACCAACACTTTGACCCGGGGCTAAACAGTGCCTCTGGTGTCCCTCAGGGCACCACAACTGCTGCCAGTTTTGTACTTGAATAGTACATCTGCAGAGTTAGGTGCTGAAATGTGTCTAAGGAAGACAACTTAAGAATCTCCATGACATGCAACAAAAACAGAGGGTCGTTAGTAATATCTAGTACTATCTTGCTCTGGATTATACAGAAGTGTGCCAGCCATCTTTTTGCCAAGAGTTGATGCTCATGGTCTCAGTGAGCAGCAGTTGGTCTCACCTGCCCTAGTTGCTTTGCCACAAGCCTGGCACCAACTGAACAACACCAGACTGGAGGTCAGCCAGAGTGAGGTCTAATGAGAGAGAAGCCACACCAAAGACTGGTATATCTGTCCTCACTTCAGAGCACCTGTGCCACAGTGTCTGTGTGATGAGAGCTAAAGTTGTTTCAGAGCAGCCTGTCTTCCTGTAATTACTTTGTTATCACACAAATAATTTTCTTCCCTGAAACATTTTAAATATCTGTTTTGTCTGGACTTTGAATGTGAATACAGTGGTGTCTGATGGTGCCGTTCAGTTTTAATCAACAACACTAAAATATTTCTTAATTGCCCTTTAATTATAGGTCTATGATTGAAATAAAATCTATTTTAATACTCAAGAAAAATCATAATTTCAGTGGAGAATTATTGGCAGTGCATCCCAGGAGGGTAATAATGCGCCTCTCTTTTAAAGGCAAAGAGTATAACAGAAAGTTAGTATTTCAACACCATGGACCAGTTAACACAGTGGTTACTACTGCTGAATCTGTCAATAAAGTAGATTTTGACTGTGTGTAGGAGGGAATATTATTGATACTTATTCATTAACACCCACTATCACTGTATTTTACGCACTAAATAGGTTAAATCCCCATAATAACTAAAGCTTTGGATGCGTCGGACAGGCATTTAAAAACACTTTCTAAAGCCTCGTCTACTATTGTGCTCTAAGTCTTTCCCCTTCCCACCTTCATTCTTAAGGAGTCAACTTCATTCTGTGAATCTAAGTTGTAGCAACCTGTGCAAAAATGAGTTGAATATGTTAAAAAATAGTCACGTGGAAGAATATTTTACAGAGTAAAATGCATGTTTTACGCATAAAATAAAGAGCGAAACAAGAGCGCGCAGTGCGCGCACCGCAAAGATGTTACTGCAACTCTACTTTTTAGATTTGGTGAACTCTTAGTAATATTAGACCAAAAAGTAAATTAGGATATGTTTGCTCAGATTTATTACACCTTTAAATCACCAATATGGTAAGAAATGGCTCCAAAACAAATTTCGTGCGTATATTCACGTTGGCACGTTGGTGTTGTTGCAAGGGACACGAAGTTAGAGGCAAATTTCAATCTAATCTAATAAAACTGCACAGTAAGCAAACTCTTTCATACTATTCCTGTATTTATTCTGGTGGTTATGGGGGTCACAGCCAAATTATGCAGCCTTTGCGCACTGCGCGTCCATGAGCAGTTTTATTCTCCCGGGAAACGCATTCTGCGCTGAAAGTTGTCCCACACAAATCACTTCACCTAACTACACTGCTTCAGATTTGAGCCCAGCACTGTTCAAGTTGCCCTGTCTGCGTTTCCTTTACTGTGAAACGCTAGAAAACGGGAGGGTGAAAAAAGACGGTTTATAATTGATGTTTTCCCATGGAGCAGCCCCTCCTCCTCGAAACAGAGGCTAACCCTCAGGTGGAAGAAATCTTTTAAGATTTTTGTGGGATAACATCAGGAGGGGTAGTCGACGCCAATGAAGTCCCTCCCCTATAGATCGGTGCTATAATACAAAGCAGTAAAAGCGGTAGGCACACACAAGCGGCAGCAGCTCGACTAGAGATCCCGTGGCTTTTAATTCCCTCACTACTTTTTTTTAAACCCTCCTTCGATTTGCCCCGTTATTACCATTTGTCTGAGGCGTTCATTTCCGCACCTGCCACGGTAGAGACCAAGCTAAGGCGAAGTAGAAGAGGAGACAAGGACATTGCAAGAGCCGGGAAAGGCAGACGGTAGAGATAGCAGCGGTGACCCGTTTGAGATCTTAAAGGACAAAAATGCTGCTCTGGACCAAAATCGTTTTGGTCGGTCTCATCTGCTTGTCCTTGGTATCCTCTGGGATGGGATGCGGACCGGGCAGGGGCTACGGCAACAGGAGAAGACATCCGAAGAAGCTGACACCTCTTGCGTACAAGCAGTTCATCCCCAACGTGGCGGAGAAGACCCTCGGGGCAAGCGGCAAATACGAAGGCAAGATCACAAGAAACTCCGAGCGATTTAAAGAACTGACTCCCAATTATAACACAGACATCATATTCAAGGATGAGGAGAACACCGGTGCTGACAGGCTAATGACTCAGGTAAGGAGACAGAATAATCTTTTCCCCCCCACTGCTCATTTCCTAACGCACCATCACTGCGTACTGCAACAACCTCCTTGTCAGACTGATTGCGCACCTTAAGTGAAGTCTGTTTTACCCGCTGCTGAACTCTTCACACTGAGCCTTTTAACTTCACTGCAAAAGCAGATGCGCTTTATACACCAGCATGGGAGTTTTCAAAGGCTGCAGGCTTGAAGCGAATATAGAAATCCGGCTGGATAAGTGATGTGCAGGCGGACAGTCAGGACATTCGGCTTTCATGATTGTGACAGTGTATTTAAAATATTAATGTACCTCTCTCCTCATATCTATATTTGTATCTATGTTAGGCTCATTTTGTTGCTTTACAGGGGCATATTCATGTTACATTTCATGAAGACTTTCTGTGTTTGTTGCCTATTTAGGCTTTACATTGCAGCTTGTTTAAGCGCCTTTCTTTATCCCAGCCCTGGGGATGCACATCGCTTTAAACAGCCGGGCTTACTGAGGCATGGCGTAGCTCATTCAGACATTTCCTTGCACAGGCTGCTGTAATTTAGCCTTTCGCGTGGTGTGCATCTGTGCATGAAAACTGACATTTCTTTGAGAGTGTTCAGGCCTTCGTAAATGGGTGGGACTCGGTCAATTACAGGAGCAAGACGCACAGGAGTGTTGGTGTCTTTTACAATACACCTGCATGAAGGATGACATGTATTTTAAATATCTCATCCTCTTGCAGCCAGTCAGTTAAAAACCTTATACCTCGTTTAGTGCAGCTACGACGATGCTCACATACATCGGAGATATGCCTTGATTTCTCTCCAGGCTGCAGGATGTCGCGTCTCTTCAGCATGACTTTTAGCACTTAGATGCTGGTGAATTATTAAAAAGCTCTTGGGTGATATTGGCTCAGTAATAATAAAATGAAGGTGGTGATGGTGATGGTGCTGGTGGTGATGAAGCTAGGCGCGCGCCGGTGTCCCTGAACCCGTGCCTCGCACCACGCATGAGGGCGAGCTCCGATAAAATATTCACAGTGCATGCGTCGCTCAGCCCTCCCCACATCTCCTCTGTCATACACCTATAGCGTCTCATACACAGGGATCATGAAATTATAGTCGTGTGAGGATGTGATTACCAAGGCAGGGGTTTAGAGACCTAAACGGATTCTCTGCGGGGTTTCCAAGTCTCTAGCAAGAAACATAGTTTAATTTAACCCTTATTTCAAGAATCCCTGAAATAGAGAAGCACCTGTCTTAATCCAAGCCTTTACTCTGAATAAAAAGAACCGCATGCCTATAAAGATTTGCTTTTGCAGGTCTGTATCAAAACGTACAAAGGTGGGAAGTGGAAGATCTTCAGATAAATTATGATTACATGTGGCACTTTACGCTTGTGCAACGTGGCCTATTGTGAGCAATGTTGGGTGTTTCTTTTTGTTTGCCAGATTTATTTGGGTTGTTCGTGATCCATTTCCCATTCGACTGTTTACAGAAAACACGCCAACCAGCTCTAAGTGTGAAATGTACATGAAAGAGCTTTTAGGTGCCCCTCACTGGGGCTTGAAATACAGTTTGAACTTAGGACCTTTGGTCAGCGGGAAGCCATAGTAAGTTGAAACAGGTGTGATTATCCTTTTCATATATGACACTGTAAAACCATCAGATTAAAGCGTGTGCACCCAAAGGAGAGTAAGTGTAGCTGCAAGCAACATAAGCATTATCACATGGGGATTTACGCCGTGCCAAGGCTTTATGCGTGAATCCAGCGGCTTTTTACGCACGGAGTTTTACGCATGAATGCCTTAAACTTCCCCGTTATCTCGCGGTTTAGAAAATAGGTGTTGTACCCATAAATGAAACAAAGCACGTGCCTGGAGTAGCCCCGTTAGATATTTGCAGTAAATGAATTAATCAATCAATTCACTGAGGTCTTGCCAAGATTATATACTGGAAGAAGCGCTTTAACAAGCACTCTTAACTAGTTTGACACAGCGCACTCCCAGGAAAGCTGCCAACAGATACGTCTTAGAGACATTTACAAATAGATTCCTGAAGTGACGGGGCCTGACTTAAACAGGAGCATCACTTTCGCCAGTTATTCCACGGGCTTTAGGCTTATGCTCACCTGTCGCTGACCCTCATGAATTCAACTTGAGTTCAGTGACATTCTACAAGACGAAATAAGACGTCAAAGGGTTTTTTGGACAATAAAATGACTTAAAATTTTTAAAATTCTTGATTTGCCCTCTTAAAACAAGTGAAACTGTAAGCCACAACGTCAGAGGTTACTTTTTACAATAGATCTAGAGCCAGATCAAACGGCGTTTTCATCTTTTTTTGTCCCCCCTCCAGCGTAGCAGTGTTAAGAGCCTGCAGTGCAAACGAGTTGGAAACGAGATGAGCTGTCGGCTTGTTTGCACTGACAGGTAGCTGATAAGTGTTTCCTCTAACCAAATCATTTGTGAAAAGATTAAGAGGCAGGCTGTTGGACAACTTTACCCCGAGCACAAAGCGCCGGTCCAAGGCGTCCTGCTGGGCTTCATAGTGGCTGAGCAGAATTTGGCTTGATTTGCGGCACACGACCTAATGAATTAATAAATAGGTTAAGCTTTACGGCTCTTGACTCCGACAATCCCTCTCAGTAAGCAGAAGGGTTTTTTGAGGAGAGTTTTTTTTTTTTTTTTTTTTTATTTCAACACATTCTACAAGTGTGATATCGTCATAAAACAGCGACTGATATATGTGGGACTTTGTTTTCTGTTATACGAGCGTGTAGATCTATGTGAACAACCTCTGATTGAAGACCTCAGACTGTCCCTACGGGGAAAAGGACAGTGGGTCACACATTGACGCTCCTCTTTGCCCCCATACAATCCTCGGATATTTCACAAGTCTATCAGTCAGCAGCCAAAAACACCTCGACTTAAGAAGGCATGTCACGTTTCCAAGACTTTGCAGGAGAAGAGTAATGAAAGTTTCCCTCTGCCGTTGGACTGAAAAGACTCTTTGTGATGTTTTATTTGACATATTGGTTCGGCGTCCAGAATAGTTGTCTTGGAGAAGGCCAAGCATCTTCATTGAGAGCGCAGAGAGGTTGGGGTGCAACAAACTCCAGATATTTTAAGGAGACAGCTGCTCTTGAAGATCATCTTCATATCATCTGCATATCAATTATTTATTTAAAGAAAACAGACAACCAACAAAAGACTCCATCATTCCATTGCCTAATACAAACTCATGAATTTATAATGTATTAATGTTGTTTTTAATGCAACACTTTTGGATAGAAAGGGTCGCTGCTCGCACCTCTCGAAGACCAAAGACCCATATGTTAGAGGCCAGTGAAGCGAATGCAGTGCCTTATCAATATTTCATCAGCAGCTTTCTTACCCGAGATGTGCCCTCTGACGCTGCTGCTAACACTGAGAAATGCAAGCTCAGGATCAGAGCCGCAGTTCAGTTCCAGTGTTTCACCTCAGCTGGGAGGAAACAGGGGAGTCGAGTGGGGGTGGAGAGTTGTGTGAGAGGCCTCAGTTAGTCCAATTTTAATCTTTAATTGTTATTAACCCTTGTGTGGTGTTCGTGTTTTTGTTACTCAGCCCATGTTGGCGGGTCTGGTGGACCCGCCGCATTATTTTGTCATTCAATCAATACACTCATAACAAGTTATGTAAAAATATCTAACAGATATTTACTTTATCTCAATTTTTAGCAATGCAAACCACATATATGGTTAATATGTGGAATTTACCTCTGTTAGAGCACATTTATGAACAAAGGTGCTACTCGTTTTTTGTGTTAAAATGTAATAAAATATAAATATAAAACATATATGAAGCACGTCAGTCTATGTAACCCAGCCCCATTGAACAAATAGCCTGCACAACACCCGAGGGGCAGAGTTTTGCTATGTGTGCTGCATATGTATTTCTTGCCCTTGATGCATGTACACTGTGTCTTCCTGTCCATCTTGGGTCCACAAACATTGCAGCTCTTCTTTTTGATGCTACTGGACCTAGAACAGAATTTAGGTTAGGGAATAGGCTATCTCCTGATCAGGATGAGTTTCTAAGTGGCATCTGTGATGAAAAGTCACGTGTGTTGGCCCTGGTTGGACCACATTGGCCTCATTCCTTGGGCAAGAAGGCCACTTAGTTTCACCATTTAAAAAAAAGAAAAATCCATATTTCTGCCCTTGCTGTCTGCTGATGAGCTTGTTTTGAAGATGACGCATGATTAATCTCATTCTCGTCTTCAAGTTCACTGTCAGGCTCTGCTGCTATAGTTCCCCTAGTTAAGCAGGTGACCCATGTACTGAAAGTCAGAGTCCTCACTGCAGGGCCTGGGTTTGAGTCTGCCCCAGACTATTTCCTGTGTGTCATTCCCTCTGCACCCTCCTGTCTGCACTGTCCTATCCAATAAAGGCAAAAGTCTTCGTGTGCTGAAAACTCATTATCGTCCAAATCTTCTCTCTCTTCTAAAATCATTGATCATTTGCAGCTGGGATAGAGGGTAAAATGTGAGAGAAGACAGGTGCAGATGCTTGAAATGTAACAATGTTGGAACCTTGTGCGGGAAAGGAACAGGCGCAGAAAGAAAAAAAAAAACACGCACACACATCAACAGCAGGCCATGCAGGAGGAGGACAGACTGAAGGGACATCCGCACGTCCACACTTTTATGACCCAGTGTACCCGAACACCACATGTGTAGGGGGCGTTACAGTGTGAAGTCATTAAAAATATGTTATTTTATATGTTATTCACAGAAAATGAGCAAAAGGCAAGGAATCTGAGGTTGAAATAATGAATCATTTTTCTTTTGGTAAAGACTGAAAACGGGTCCAGCAGAAACGAACCGCACACAAGGCTGAAATACAATAAATCTGTCGGGAAGGCTTATAATGTGATCTAATATTTTATTTCTCTGACCGCTTATCACTCCCTATTTCTCTCGCCAACTAAGCTGTGTAAGTGTACCACGTGGTTTGAGTGACTTTCACTTTAAGAAAGCTTATATACGCGCGTTGTGATCCTATTTATGACAGTTCAGGTGATGCATGGATTTATTTCTTGTTCCCACAGAGATGTAAAGACAAGCTGAACTCACTGGCCATCTCAGTGATGAACCAGTGGCCCGGAGTGAAGCTGCGGGTCACTGAGGGCTGGGACGAGGACGGACACCACTTAGAGGACTCCCTTCACTATGAGGGCAGGGCCGTGGACATCACCACTTCAGACAGAGATAAGAGCAAATACGGCACTCTGTCCAGGCTGGCGGTGGAAGCCGGATTTGACTGGGTCTATTATGAATCTAAGGCCCACATCCACTGCTCCGTGAAAGCAGGTATGGCTCCAAAAAATGCGAGAGAAGAACCACTTTGTTGTACTGCACCGATCATCTGTCATGCGCACTACTGGCTGTAGGGTTAGCGCGCATTTCCCATCAGGCGTGATTGTAATCGTTTGTAACAACAGGTGCAGCTCAGGGAAGCTGCAGTCCTGCTTTATCTTCTGGAAAAGTTTCACCCAAGACTAGATTGTATCAGCTGGTTGTGAGGGAAAGTAAAATGGATTTGCTGTAATACTTACCATGGGCTAACTGCACTGATCAATCATCTGCAACATAGCGTGAACAAGTGTGACCACTGCTCATTTTAATGATCAAAAATATTTCAATGATTAATCACAAAAAAGGGGTTTATTTAAGAGGTAATTAAAGTACAGAGACCAGATGTTTCAGATGTTGCCATTCATTTTGACAGGATTGTTTTATGAAACTGTAAACAGGCATTTCTCTAAATGATGTATAGGCACTTCCCAGCCAAAGGCGTTATAAGCATTTCTCGCTGCAGCTTATTTCTTGATCTTACACCGCCCCACACTGTCTCCTGGTGGGAACCACGACCATAATCTAACGAGGTTGCTTGGCGTGACCTAGAAAAGCAAATTTTCTTGCTCTCCAGCAAAATAAGTGCTGCAAGGTGTCATGCTTCATTTGAATTTGGTAACCTTTTTAATCATATATGAGAAAATCATTAGAGTTTTCTCTTTAAAACCTTCATTTTCGTCTGAATTCACTGGTTTCAGCTTTATTGAGGCTCATAATCTACCCAGGCCTTCACTACTGGACACCTATGGCGCCCAGAAAATATTTCTCCACGTTGACTGATGAACCATGGCGGGTTTTTTTTGTTTTGTTTCATTAGCCCAGACTTTATTGATAAATCCCTTACTTATCATTCAGCACACACGTTTTGAGATCACAGTATGAGCTAGGCCGACGTGTCATTGGAGGTCATGCGACTTTACCAAAAGGATTTGGCTGAACAATGTTGAATTGGTTGGGGTAAATCTGGTTTTCAGTTGTCACCTTATTTCATGCTCGGGAATCTTAAAAGAAGATTAAAAGCCCCAAATTCTGAGTAGGAAACCCTCTTTTTCTGTGCAGGACAGTGTGATCCTAGAGACTGGTATGTGAAGAGTTCCACCAAGGCCAAAATTATTGTCATCAAGACTGACAACAAAGCAGGGAGAGGTGGTAGACGGGGGGGGGGACATTGATGTTGCACAACAGAAAGCATTTAAGAGTCCGGGCCCTCATTTAAATTCAAATCTACAACTCGAGAGGCTTGGAAAAGTGGCTCCACTGGGTAAATAGTAGTTGTGAGTCGCCTATTTGTGTGAATTGTCACATAGAGGTTTCTGCACCTGAGTAAATATGGGAAGAGTAGCTGGGAAAGGCGTAAGTGTTCTTTACCGAGAGTAGCTCGATCCACAAGTTGATTTAGAATAACAATGCCTGCTCTTCATTGGGTTTTTTAATTAAGAATAGATGAGCCAGGGCTTTCAGTTTTCTCGTCTCAGACAACGTGGGCTAAGCCAATACGCATCTGGCATGAAGGAGACGACAGACATCATTATGCAAAATGCATATGGCCCACCATGTTGTGTGGAGGCAGAAAAATACAAATAAAGGTGAAAAAAGGTTGATTTTTGAATGGGCCTTTGAATGAGTTCTGGGCTGCAAAGGTTCAAAGCGCCTGGTGGTATTTGTTTGTAGACGTTAAAAAATATTATTTACAAATATTGCAGTGCCACAGTGGGCTAGAAAAGTGTGTATGTTTGGTAAGATTTGAGCTTTAAACAACATAATCTTTTCTTTTGACAGAAAACTCAGTGGCAGCAAAGTCAGGCGGCTGCTTCCCAGGATCCTCCACGGTCACCCTTCAGGATGGCACCAAGAAAGCAGTCAAAGATCTCAGAAGCGGCGACAGGGTCCTGACAGCAGATGACGACGGAAATCTAATTTACACCGACTTCATCATGTTTATAGACCAAGATTCGACGATGAGGAGGATCTTCTATGTGATCGAAACCGACTCGGGCCAGAAAATAACCCTGACCGCCGCGCACCTCCTCTTCGTCGGTCACAACAGCTCCACCGAGGCGGAGAAGCGGATGTCTGCGATTTTCGCCAGCCAAGTCCAGCCTGGACAGAAAGTGTTCGTCTTTGATGCCGAGCGAAATCGACTCGAGCCTGTGACCGTAAAACGGATTTACACGCAAAGTCACGGGGGCTCCTTTGCGCCCGTGACGACGCAGGGGACCATCGTGGTGGACCAGATCCTTGCGTCCTGTTACGCAGTGATCGAAGACCACGACTTGGCGCACTGGGCCCTGGCACCTGTCAGGCTCGCCCACTGGGTGTCCTCGTTTCTTTTTAGCTCCCAGCCTCCAAGCAGTGCACAAAACGAAGGAGTGCATTGGTACTCCAAAATCCTTTATCAATTAGGGACATGGCTCTTGGACAGCCACTCGATCCATCCACTTGGAATGTCAGTATATCCAAGTTGAAACAGCTACAACAGGAGCAAAATGAGACTTTAAATGTAGGACACACGAACTATTCAGTAGATTAAAAATAAAATAATAATAATAATAATAAAAAAAAGTGAACAGACAGACAGACATGACAAAGGCCCCAGCGGAGTTGGGATATTTATTTCAGTGACTTTTCCATGATGTGTCCCCTTTCAAAGAATGAATGGAGCCTTAAAAAGTTTCTCTTTGAATAATTTATTCTCGTGTGAACTCTGCTGCTGTCACATAAATGGATTCTGAAACAGTGTGAGCAGCAAATTGTGCATAATCTATTTTTGTAAATATCAAATGCAAAAAAAAGAAAGAAAAATGAAGAAAAAAATGAAAAAAAATGGGAAAAAGAGAGAAAGAAGATCATGTAGAATGGAGCTAACTTTGACAGACTGTAATGTTCATATGTGCATATATATATATATATATATATATATATATATATATATATATATATATATATATATATATATATATATATATGCAGCTGACTGTTATATTTTGGGGAGAGGAAAAAAAAACTTCGCGGGGTTCCATAAATTATATTTTTATACACAGAATTGTAAATTAGATTTTGACAGATCGCTACCGAATCACATTTCGTTATTTGAAATAGTGTAAGATATGAAAATATATTTTAATTTAAATACAGTAGTTGGGAAAGTGTTGGAAAATCTTGTACTGCTTGGTTTATTAAGAATTTTATTATTTTGTAAACTGTTCGTTTCAGTTGTCGGAGAGGGACAGATATTCTGCCCCATGTCTGCATTCTCTGCTTTTTTTTGTGTATGTGCTTCTTTTCTGTTTTCTTCTAAGAAAAAAATATCAAATGCAGATTCTGACAATTCAGTAACAGTTAAAGTAGTACTGAAACAGTTTCGTTAAATAAATTAATAAGTAACTCCTGTAAATGTACTAAAATCTTATTTTTCTTTTCATATTTTGTAATAGGGAAATAGTTTTATAGAAATGAACTGCAGGCTGATGCACAGTTTGAATAGTCTATATATAGGCAGACCTACCAGTTAACTTTCATAACAGGGCGATGTGTCAAAAATGTCTAGAATTTATTATTTATATGTTTATTATAAAATGAGATAAAGAACATTTTCAAACTTGCAGTTGTTACATGTGTTTGTCTTAAAAAAAAAAAAAGAAAAACAGAATAACA
>VUQS01076190.1:1981-13962 GCA_015108495.1 Heterochromis multidens
CTATATTAAAAGAAAAAAAAAAAATAAAAATAAAAAAAAAAATAAAAAAAAAAAAAATAACAATAATAATAAAAATAAATAGATCAATAAATAATTTAAAAAAGTAAATAAGAAAATAATATGTAATAGTTAAAAAAAGGCTTTTTGATGAAAAGTTATTCTTATTCTTAAAGTTATTATTATTTTATTAATGTGATAGCAGTGAGAGCAGACCAAAACAGTAAAGCTGCAAGCCAGAGAGAGGGCTGAAGTTATACATTTATGGGTGTTCAGCTTTTATAAGAACTTTTTTGCAGGTACTTTAGTTGTAGCAGCACTTATGCTGTAAAATGTGTTAATCTTTGTCAAATTTTCATTAAAAGTTGGAGATCAACCAATATATTGGCAAAGTATCACAGTTTATCAGTCTAACCTGAGTTTCTGGATTTACTCTTGATGATAAATGAGTTTTAGGCGAGGAATAAGAAATATTTGCAGCCAGTTGGCCGTTCCCAGCAATTAATGAAGCAGAGTACCCTGGAAAGAAAAATTAAAAATAGTTATTTTGAGTCCAGGTTTTCTATTTTGTCCTTTTATTCTTTGCAAAAGGGAGCAATGAGCTGAAACCTTTTGGCATGCTAATGCATGGTGCCCTCACATTGATCTTGATGTATCTCACATAAAATAATGTGCTGCTGCTCCATACACTAAGAATGTGGTTTGAGATCCTGCTGCTGAGGCAGCATTGTTACTGTCTGACTTAACTTCCTCACCTGCCACGATGATACATGCTCACTGTTAATTAAAAGGAATCCCCACCCACACACCCACACACACACAAGAATATTCACAAGAATATTTAACCAGAGCAATTAGGGTCTGGGCATTCCCGGCATCCACATTAACACTGGCCCCAAAACAAACTTCACCTTGACAGTTACAAGCTTAGAAAAAAAGGATGACCGAAGAGGAGACAGGAAAACGGCAACAGCAAGAAAAGAGTTTATTTCTTTTAATTCAAACCAGATTTCCATATCTCGAGCTCACAGCTCACTCGCAGCTGGGTCCACCTCTGAGGCAGAGCCGGCACAGCACAGGATACTGGGGAAATGAAACCCACAGTATTAGTCTCCCCAACACTGCATATTAATCAGCATTTAATAAAAGGAAAATAAATTGCTCTCCACTCCAAATATTATGAGTGTGACGCTACCTTTGTTTTCATTTTACTGTAGGTTTTTCCTCTAAAAATCTAAAATAAACAGCCCTGCTGAAAGAAGGTGGGAGGCATGGAGCGGAGGAGGGATGGAGACTTATGACTGGGGGATTTAGTGTATGTACATATGTGTTAAAAAAGGAAAATCTGAAATTAAATAAACAGAGTCTGATGAGGAGAGGACCTTTGACACACCTTGCCTTGCCTTCAGGTTCAGGTTATAAACTATTGTGGGCATGACTCCAGATTGTTGTTTGAGGGCACAAAATTTCCATGTTACTGTGGTGGCTACCTTCCAAAGGGGTCATTATGATGTTAAAACAAACTGGGAAACCACCCCTGAAAATGATGGTATTGTTTTTTATAGCATATAAAGGAGACAAATGTCTGAAGTTTGGTAATAAATGCCAAACTTTGAACTGCAGCTCTGTTTCTAGGAGTTGGGAACAGAAATCTCTTTATTAAAGAAATCTCTCTATGTGTGTGTGTTCTTCACCTAGCTTCACAAATGTTCAGCCACTCTACTTCAAAGTGGCCTGCTAGACATACAGATCTACTACACACAACAGCAGAACCTCTTCTACTACAGAATAATGGCGTATCAGCAAATACCTACTGCTTCTCTTTACATTTACCAGTACTATGATCGAAAGACATAACCTGAGATGTAGATCCCTATCTACATCTCAGTTTATGTCTTTCGATCATAGTAGAGTGTAGAGTTTATGTCTTTCGATCATAGTAGAGTGTAGCGTTTATGTCTTTCGATCATAGTAGAGTGTAGGCACTCCTCTAATGCACAGGTTCCTTTTGAAGATCAAGGAGATGGAGTTGAACAAGGACCCTGACTAGTTCTATACAACCAAAGCACAAAATTAGTCCAATATAATTTAATACAGAGTTTAGAATGCAAGAGAAGGAGAGAGGGGCCAAAGAGCGCCTCTACAAGCAGAAGCGCACCAAGCTGGCAGAACCGTTGGAGGCCATGAGGCAGAAAAAGAACGACGCCTCTTTAGAGAGCCATATTATATCAGTAATGTTGAACCAGTGGCAGCAGGAGGTGAAAGACACAATGAAATGCAGAAACTCTAGAAGGAAAATGAGAGTCACTCTTTGACATCTGTGACATGATTAGATAACGCTACAGCGTAAAAGTCTTGAATGTTGATGCTTTTAATGATGATGATGCTTAGCAACAAGGGTAACAGGCTTCACCCACTGATTATCAAGCTACAGGGAAAAGTCTTCTCTAAAATGAGCACTGCAGTTACATGGTTCAGATGTTGTTTATGTAATGGCCAGAGGCCCAGAAGGATGTACAGTTTATCTAAATTTATATTTTTTAATGGATTTTGTGCCTACAAACAAGCAAACAAACAAACAAAAAAGTCAAACAAAAAAGTGTCTGGAATATCAATACATGTTAAAAATAGGAACAATTACAGAGTAAGCAAGAGTACAGATCGGATGAACGGCTGTAGAGAGAGGAAAATAACACAAACACACACAAACAGAGATTATTTAATTTAGAAGACAAATGACGGAGATTTTAGAGGTGTTTTTTTACATTTGACTGCTGAGGAATGGTTGGCAGCAGAACACTGTAGTTGGACTGGTAGCGAATGAATGATCATGGAATCACTGGAAAAAGGTTCAAATTTGCCCAGTGGACTCTCCCTGGATAAATAATGATTCACATTAAAAGCAGTTCCTCTTTTTACCTTCACTTTATGTCACCTCAGCCGCTCATCCACTGCGCCAAAATGCTAACTGTATGCACAGGTTTGAAAAATTAAAGCATAAATACTATGCAGACACACTTCTGTTATAACGGTATTCATAGTGTGAACACATCCCGCACATACTCACTCAGACACACTGCAGCTCTTTTACCTGCAGACTCTTGCTCTTGCCCCAAGCCTGATCTCAAGTTACCTGTTTTCCTTCGTGTGAGTGTAAAGTGTATTCATATGCTCCTAAGAGGGCTGAGATTGGAAGGAGACTGTTTTCCCAGTGATAAAAATCACTTGGCACCTAGTAAGGAGCCGACATCGAAGCACAGGATAGCACAGAACAGAATAAAAGGCACATCGCAGAGTAGCGCAGCACCACGCTGGAACAACTTCAGTGTACGCAGCGTAGGACAAGCCACACATGGGTCTGAAGCAGTGTCAGGGCTCTGCTACCTGGCCGAAGGGATACTGGGTTTCATACAATGTAATCTAAAGGAATGGAGGAAACACAAAGTCAGATCAGTACAGTAGAAGCCAGTGTCCAGGCCTTTCTTCATGCAATTGCAGATAATTTGCCTTAATGAAAATGATGACATAGATAATATAAAAATAGCCTGTTAAAACACAGCTGTCTTACTGGTAGGGCCTGCATTTTGTCAAACTTGCACTTCTGAGTGCTGCTTAGGTGTAAAAAAAAAATGTTTATTGAATGTTAAGAATAAGATTTATCAAGTAACTTACTTCTACACCAAAGTGTACTGTAGGGGTATCAAGTGAAAGCATGACTAATTACGTGCACATAGGACAGGAACAGCTAGTGATAAGGATTTGCCCCATAGCTGGGCTATAATAAAAAAGTAATACAATAAAAATAAATTTTACTCTGGTTTATTTACTCTGACATTATCCCACCAGGAAAAGAAAAAGATATGATATCCTGAGACTCTCAATTTTGTACCTTCAGCATCTATGTTCTTATATTTTTTATGATCTATGAATCTAAGAATTTAGAAATTGGGTTGTAATATTAGGAACTTGGATGAAGTGGAAAGAAATACTTCAATTTTAATATTGCTAATAGAACTTTTTTTTTCTTTTTACATTAAATAGTTCAAAATGTTACCTAAGTGACTACTAACAATCATAAATGGATTACACATAAAATAATCCCTTTGGGGACTTGCGTTTGGTAGTTGTGATATTTCTATAAACCAGTAGCTAAACCTTGACCTTATTTCTGAGATCCTTTTCTCTTCTTCAAGGAGCATTTCTGTGTGTCCCATAAAGGGCATTTGTGCAACGAAACCCTGCATGGGTCTATGTTGTCTTATGGGAAGTTGTCTAAGCTTCCCATAAGCCCATATTACCCAGACAGACGTCAAAAGGTTTTAGCTTATGCTTTTCCTGTGCATTAACACTATGTACAGAACCAAGTGAATTCATTAAAAAGTGCTCACTCCAAGCAAACATCAGCATTTGCCAAAATAAAGGTCTTTGATATGAAACAGTGCTGATATATGTTTGGCCAGGCTCTTGGGAATACCTCTGTGTAGGTAACTGAGCAGTACCACCGTTACTGGAATAGATGTTCCTCTTCACCCAGTCAGCTGATACCAGCCGTTTTTCTCCACTGTTTGCAGAAGCTTAGGTCTCGACTTCCCGATTAGACTCTAAAACTTGAACTGCATGACAAATATAAGGTGCTACACAATGCCAAGTGCAGGCTAAAAGTGAGGGATTAGCTGCAATAAGCCAACACTCTCGCCCTCTCCACACACAGACTCAATGTGTAATGTGTCCTAATGGAAGAGGTAAATTGAATACTTAAGCTCAACACACATGGGTCTCCATATCTTCACTCAGAGCCACCTACATCGCTGCTTGACCTGCCAAACCACAAGGCTGAAAGAGCCTATGAGATAGACAGAGTGTGTACTGTATGTATGGCCCTCTGCTGTTCCACCGCTCACTCACCACAGTGGGTTGGTACTCAAGGAGGGGGTCCCAATGACAGGGGGCCCAGTGTTACCTTTAGCCTTGGACCATTTGCCGTGAAGGATTTAGGCGTTATTCTATCACGGTTTAATACAAACCAGTTTTTCAGCTTCTTTGTCGCTCCCTCACTGTGGATCTGTTTCATTCTTCATGAAATTGATACCTCTGTCTTCCCCTCTTTCCCCTGAGTGGCAATATTTGAATCCTCAGATGGCCCTGCAGTATCAGTTCCTTCCTGAAACAAGTTGACACTTTCTCCTCCCCGTCTCGTACCCTACCTGATGAGAAAGACGTCAGCGGACATTCCTGCATTCCAGATGCTGCTTTAATAACAACCCCAGAGAGAGAAACACGACCACTTTCAGTGTGTTGCTGTCTCCATTTTGCTCTTTCTTCTTCTCAGTCTCATCTGTTTTGTGTCCATTTTTGTTTTCTCTTTACCTTGTCAGTCACATTCAAACATTCGCAAATTTCTCCAGCATTAGAAAGCCGTAAAATGCGGCATGGCAGCCTTGCACACTGGCATCATAAGCAAGGTTAATCTGGCCTCATGATTGCACAGTGTTTACCTGGCATGCTCTTCTTCAGTGGTCACGTCCACCCACCCTCGTCACCCTTGAGTCAACATCCCCATTACTTCTAAACGTTGTCCGGTCTCCATCCAACGTCCAGGCCAAGTTCCTCCCGTGGCTCCCCAGAGGCGGCTCACTGGTCTCGGGTACTGCTGAGCCACGAGGCCAGGGTCAGCAGAGGTAAGGAGGAAGTAACTGGAGATTTTTAATTATGAGCCTCAGTGGTGCGATGAGCAGCTCAGCTCATGGCTCCAAGTTCAAGAGAAGTGAACAAACCAGGGTTTAGTATGGTTCCTGAGTTTTACAGAGCAGGCATTAAAGCAACATTTGGCAAAGGTTTCGCATAAAAATACAACCATAGTTTCTGCCTGGATCTTTTCTGCCACAAATTGAGGTGGCTTAAGTAAAGAGTGTGCCATCCTCTGTAATTAAGACCCTGTGGATTCACCCTATTTGTCAAAATTATGGATATGGTCACTGGCTCAAAATCTAATTGGCACACAGAAAATGTTGAATCAAAGCTGAACTGTATAGAATTGTCCCTTGAGCTTCAGCAAGCCAGAATTTGTCACCAGAGAAACCTGGATATAGCAGATCTTTTGATTATCTCGACTTCCTTCTTAGTAATAGTTTATATTTTGTACTCCTTTTTTATCTCAGTATTTCTCTTGAGTGATAGCACATTGTCTTTATTGAGATTGTAGTCATAACAGTGACTCATTTTTGTGGTCTGCAAATTTGAAGATGATATTGAATAAGATGTTCTGCTCAGAGAGGTTGACTCTTGAGGTGAATCAAGATTCATAAATACAGAAACACACACACACACACACACACACACACACACACAACACCACAGCACAGGAATCCACTCCAAACTATATGTGTTTTTTAAATATTTTTTTTTAGTCAAGTAAAAGCAGAATTACCAACTGGCTGAAGAGCTAGCAAAAAGGCCACATACTCTGAGAAGGTCATCAACTAGCTAGTGTGGGTAATGAAACTTGTAGATAAGAAAAAATCTGATTCCAGTTCTCAGAAGTATGACGACAAAGCTAAAACTACTGGGAATATTAGACCTTGCTTGTTAGGTTACTAGTTTAGCTATTGTGTTGAATTTTTTTTTTTTTTTACAGAAATCTGCATCTAAATTAATTATCACGTAGTGGCTCTTAGTAACAACATTTAAAAAAAACCTGTAAATTGCCACAAGTTTCCCTATTAATTTGCCTTTTTTTTTTAGCTTTCTTCTTGTAGAATTCGCTATGCTTGCTAACATAAAACAGGTCAGTCACAATAACTTGCACTTACAGTATTTCTACATCTCTTTTAATTCAAAAGTCCCTAAAATAGCCAAAAGTCCCCTGGTAAAAGAATGATCTCTTAGTGCACCATCCCCTCCTCCCAATGTTGTGTTCAGTATTTTTCTCTGTGAGGATATACTGATGGCAGGTAATCAGACTGAGAAATTTCCTTTCGCCACATGTAATGCTAGCACAGTGGGGGCTGCTACAGCATTGTAAAGAAAAGGGTATAACCTTCATGTTCACCGCAAACTGCTAGGAGTAAATCTTGCAGAGTTATCACTGGGGCTATAAACAGATTGGACTAGGCTATGGGGTTGGAGAGTTTTGAAGGAGACATTTTGAGCAATAATCACTATGACGATCAATTTCATTTTCTTTTAAACACATTTTGAAATAACTGTTTTTGTAACATAAACCATTTTGTGGGGCACTGTAACTTCCTAAAGCTAAGTAAGACTACTATAATTGAACTGGCAACATTTCAGTTGAAAAAACTATCAGAGCCTGATGTTTTAAGTGCATATACAGTTTCACTTCTGGCTTTATTGTAGGGGTCATGTATTGGTTGCAGTTTTGCAAAGTGATGGTCAAGTCATTTACTACACACAACCTGCCAGATCTCACATGCAGATCTCACAAGCCAACAGTTGTTTTTAAAGTAAAGTAGAAGTAACAAGTGATTCGCAACAATGGATCTCCAGACTTCCATCTGAATCTTATTTAGACTGAGGGTTACGAGTCATGGACACAATCACGCAGAGCTTTGCGAGATGAACTCTCCTCAGAGAAGCTTAAAATGGATTTAAATGATCAGTATGCTAGAGGAAGACTCTGACAATGTGAAAGCTCATGAGGTGATGAGTCCAGATGTTGCAAATCAAGCCTGAACATGGTACCACAGCTGGCTTGTTTTATATCAGCAGCACACACACAAAACAATGGGCTTGTACCACTCTAATGTCTATGTACACTCACACAAGTACACAAAAGCACTTAATCGTACACAAAGGCACACACACACACACACACACAAATGACGCAATGGCATTCACATTGTTTCAGTATGTGGTCAACAGCACACCACATGTTTATTGGTTTAAATTTGAAAAATTGGTAAAAGAGACTGGATGAAAATTAGTGATACAAACTTTTGTCCCAAGGGCAAATATTAGGAATGTTTAACTGAAAGTAAAAGAAATCCACGTTTGGGCACCTGTATTTTTTATCATGACTGCCAAAAACAGTTTTCTACTTGCTAGCTGGTTTGAAATTGAACATAAATTACCTAATTACACATTTGAAAGTATTCATGATTTTTTGTTTGGTGCCTCGGCAGCAGGTCCAGAGCCAAGGGGTGCCCAGGGATGGCAACAAAGATAATAATTTTTCACTGCTGATGACTAACTTACCACATTAAAGAATGAGATGAACTCTTCCTGCGGGCACTAAGTGAGTTCCCAAATGGTTAAGAGGGCTTGAAGAAGACCCTATGTTGAGTTGTGCCACTTATTAAACCAGATTGCACACACTCCATTGTCAGTGCTGAAATCTGATGTATTTTTATGAATGAATGAGATTTATTTTTATTTACTTATTAATTATTTTACTTATCTATTATTTTCCCACTTGACAATCCCCTCACTGTTCTTTAGAAAGGTGAGTCACTAATTACTTGCTCACTTTACAAGCCACATGAAATAAACTGGATTTCTAGGATATCAATAGCATTAAACAAAAAAAAAAAAGTATACTCCACCAGAGGTGGGAAGTAACGAAGTACAAATACATTGTTACTGTACTTAAGTAGAATTTTCAGGTATCTGTACTTTAATTGAGTATTTATTTTCCTGACAACTTTTTACTTTTACTCCCTACATTGTCACACAAATATCTGGACTTTCTACTCCTTACATTTTCAAAAAAGGCTCGTTACTCTTATATTATTTTTTATTATAGAGCCTAAACAGTAACACATAAAAGGCAATCCTATTGGTGTCTCAATCACCAGGGGTTATCGCATATACAGAGATGAAAGAGGCAAAAACCATATAATTTATGCATAATTTATAGCACCATAGTCAGGGGTTAAAGTGGGACGGTGGTTTTTTTTGTGCTCACGGTACTTCAGGATCTAGCTAGCCCTACAGAAGACCAGCGAGCATAAAGGGAGTAACACTTTTTAAGTGTAGGTAATTTCAAATGCAGCATTTCTATCAGCTCAACAAATATCAGCAAACACACAAACTGTTTGTGTGCAGTTTGTCTCACAGTGTGTCTGCTAGATAAAGGTCCAGCTGCTGTATTTCCCAGAATGAGAGCTAACTTCACTCAGAGATGGAGAAAGATAAGAAAGGAGGACAGGAAAGGAAGAAGAGAGGTTAGATTTAAAGGTAACGACTGCTCAGTGGGATTTGATAAAGTGGAGATTTAAAGCTTACGTCTAAGTCCTACTACTACTTTCTTACTTTTTACTTTTCACTTTCTTACTTTGAGTACATGTACTTTTTCACTTTTACTTGAGTAAAGAAGTTGAATCAGTACTTCAGCTTTTACCAGAGTATTTTTTTTAACAAAAGTATCTGTACTTCTACTTAAGTACACAAAGTCTGTACTTTTGCCACCTCTGGTTAAGAGACACTGAACGTCATCTCCACAAACCCCATTTCTAATGAGGGGGATATAAGAAAATTGTTCTTTTAATAGCACATTTAAATGCTAGCATTTTGAATATTAGCACAAAACTGACAGCAAGGTGGGTGAAAACAACCCAGAGAGTACTTCACAGAAAGATACTACAGTGACAGTGATTCCACTGTAGACATGAGTAAATGGAACAGAAATACTGTCCTACAGGCCTGTACATCTCTGCTTTGTTACCAGCTGAAAATCAGCCTGGTTGGGATTGGCATGCACTCCAAACTGTGACATCAGCACAATTGATTGCAATCTTCTCCTTAATGATAGGTGTCACTGCCAAGAAAAATACACCACTGCTCCATGGGAATAGAGCTGGAGGTTCATGATAAGCTGAAAAGACACCAGTGTGCACCGCACACCTGCACCAATGACAGTGGATTTAACAGTCAACCTCTACATGTTCTGACTCTTTTGCCTAAAAGTGGTCAGGCTCCCTTTTGGAGCACAATGGCCTGACTGTTGAACACTGTTTTGCCTCTACTGAAACACCCAAGGACTGCCTAGCTGTTTGGTGACAGTGCAGTGTAGTGTTGAAGTTCTCAACTGTGTTCTTATCTGAAAGAGAGTATTAAAGAAACTGCCTGTCTTTAAAACATCTCTGCACAAGGTGCTCCACAATAAATGCACCTATATTTATCTCACCTGAGTCTCACATGCAATAATTTCTGCATGAGGGCATACTGGTCTCACCTTTCCATAACAGAAGTCACTTTTAGCGTGTGCAGTCATGGAAAAGTATGGCAACAGCGAGCATAATCTAAATCCATGTAACAATAAATTGCAGCACAAACTCATTTTAAGGTAATTAGGAAACAGTGTTGTGACTACATAGCTTGTGTGCCAGAGAGCAAGGGCGAGTAGAAAAACGTCCTACTAAGTATGTTAAAACAATACACATTTAAGGTTTAATATCAATATTGTATAATCCTGTTAGGGCTGTGTGTTTTGAGCACACCATACTATTCTAAAATCACACACATCAATTCTAGTATTGACATTAAATATTCTGTATTAATCTGGTTAAACTATACACGTGATTTTCCTGCACTTTACAGTTCATCCTCAGTATTGTTCTTTGGTAATATGGATGAAATGGCCCTTTAAATTACCCTCCCTACTTTTTTTGTGACTGATCCTCCCCAGCCATGTTCTACTAGAGACGTTAAAGATGATAAGTGCTGCCTTTCTTCATGGCACACAGCATTAGGCAGACATATTGTACTGGATTAATGGTGCTGCAATGGGCAGGGCCCACATGGCTTGCAGACACTTATCAACCCATGTGTGTGTGTGTGTGTGTGTGTGTGGTGTATGCGTGTTGTAACTGTCTCGCACCACATCATCTCCTGTCCCTGTCTGGACTCACCATCCATTCACAGGGAATCAATGTCCTGCCAATAGCAGAGATGGATTTTTGAGGATGTTGCAAAAGGCAATATGCAGGCCTGGGCTGTCTGATTTGTGTGTACCCCTTTGGACTATGAATGCACAACAAGGTGGTGAGTTTCAGAAATCAGAGAAAAGAGAAGAGTGTTCTTATGTGAAAAATGATGGCAGGGAATATACCGCAGGGCTTCAGACAAATCTAACATAGTAAAATGAGCATGACTGAGAGCCTTTAAGCCTTTCCAGAGGCAAGTGAAACTACTCCAATGGTCTTTACACTTACACAGTCCAGAGTGTGTTTGACAGTTACACTTTTGTCCTTTACTTTGCTTCAGAATATTCGATCTGGGGAGAAAAAAAACCTTTTAACATCCACCATGTCACTGGCGACCCACCTAGGGTTAAGGGTAGAGGAAGGGTTCAATTAACTTCCACCCTTTGTTATAGAATTTTTTTTTTTTTTTGCCTGTTCTGAACACCCAAAGTGAAAAGCTTTTAATAGAAAAACTGTAATACCAAAATGTATAAGACTTCATTTGAAAGGTAACATTATGTAGTTTATGAAAATCTGCTGATTTAGCATGTGGTTATATCTAGCTGGGCGACCAGTAACCTTGTGGATGTCAAGAATTTAAAGCCTCAGTTCTTATTTGTGTAGGTTTAGGTGAGTGTAGAGAGAACTGTGTGAGATGCAGCCTTTTTAACACAAAGTGCTCAAAGCAAAATCATATTTAATATTTAGTGAAAAATCATTTGCAGTCATTGACTGCTCTAGAAGTCTTGGACTAACACAGACATCAGCAGGTATCATCTCTGGGAGGCTCTGCTTGGTATGGGATCTGTTTACCTTTAATCTGATCATCAGCAGGTGGATGGTAGTTCAGTCAGTCTAAGATCGGCTGACTGACTTAGCCAAAGAGGCTATTCCACCTCAACGCCCTGAAAGGCTTGGTAGTTAAGTTGGGCATGAGTTCAGTCAAGTTGCGTTAACCTAACAAGCAAAAATTAAAAGTGAAAACAAAGCAAATCAGTGGCTGGAAAAAAAAAAAAAAAAAAAAAAAAAAAAAAAAAAAAAACAAAAAAAAAAAAGTTTAAT
>VUQS01076191.1:2791-13299 GCA_015108495.1 Heterochromis multidens
TGTTCAAGGTTTTTATTGGGTCCACAGGCTGCCTATGAAAGACTGACATAGCCATCGTGACATCACTCACTGGTTAGTTACTTAGCGACTGTGATTGATAAATAAAGTTCTTTCAGTAAGACTTGAAATTGGCAGTTAAGACCATCAGGAAACTCATCAGGCAAGTTATTTATGAGCTAACATATAAAAGGAGCAGTAAGGTCATTTTCACATGGACTTCTGTACAATCAGAGTAGTTGCTCCCCTGCTGGCCATTAAAAAGAATGCAGGTTTAAGGCACTTGGCTACACATTTCAGATCTGTAAGCTACGCTCATCTTCTCATCAGTCTCAGTTCAAGCCCTCAGGGAGGTAACAGTCAAGTCAGTTTCCATCTAAAAAGCATCGCATAACCTCGAGGCCCAACAAATGGTGTTGGACGTTTGCTTGCAGATTGGAAATGGTGGCAACATTCAGGCTTTACAAATGATTAGCGCTCGCAGATGAATTTGCGAGTCCTACAGCGCTCCCATAGGCTTCAACATGGGATGAAAGCCATTTGTTTTGACTAGTGTCAAAATTAATAGAGGAAATGACACAAAAACTAATGATCCATGAACAGTATGGCGTGAACGTCTCCAGCTCCACCTCACAGATGACACAGACAAACTCCCTCACTCCTCTATCACTCTGCCTTTGGAAACCCTTAATGTTTGGTATTACATCATTTCCCTCCCAGCGCTGCCACACAGCTCGTCACCCATGCCTGACCTCAGCTTTCTGAGTGTTTACAGGCCAATAGCCTCACAAAAACAAAGGTTTGTTATGCCATACCGTTTCTGAATCGTTGTGGCAGGAGCCTTTGTGGGTGATACATGTGGTTTCACTTACTTACCAGAGTGTGAGTTCTGTCTGACAGATTCTGTGCTGCAGCCTGCACTTTGGAAGGCGGCCTCAGTTTGTCACTACTCTAGCCAGCAATCCACCTGCTCCCCCATATGTGTGTGATAAACAGATACTCAAGAGGGTCCTTGGACTTGGACCAATGACATGTGCATGTACATCTACCAGGTCACCAGCAAACCACTTAAGGCAGGGGTGTCAAACATAAGGCCCGGGGGCCAGAATCAGCCCGGCAAAGACTCCAATCTGGCCCACTGGATGGCATTGGAAAATGTGAAGGAACAACTTTTCCTACTGATAAAGAGCTCCTCCATTGCCATTTGTGCTACACCAAAGTAATTAAGTAATAAATAAATAAAAGAAATGACAGAAAAGTTCCTGTTTTTTCATGATCTACTATAGAAATCTCTTGATGCATGCTCAATAATCCAGGTAAGGAAATCCCAGAAAGCTGAATCTGTTCATCTAGTGTGTTTTGGGGTTTGAAAGCCACAGAGACGTGGTGTTTTGAGAAAATGCATCTAAGCTGTTCCGATACTCCTGACACGTAAGGGATCACCAAAGGTTTTCGCTTAGGCAACAGTTGTCCTTCTTCTCTCCTGGATTGCCTGGAGCCTTCTTTAGGTGCCTTCCCAGGCACTCTTTCAGTGATGAGGACGTACACATCCTGGACAGGGAGGAACGCTGGTTTGAACGGGGAGTCAAGGAGGCCATTTACATGAAAAGGGAAAGGCCATCTCTGAGCCGAGGAGGGGGCCTAAGGGTACATCTGTCACCATCTTACAATGCTGTGATTGCAGCCATTCCCCAATCTCTGTGAATGGTACTCATGGCCATTGATCAATGGTCATGACAATTTGCATATAAATGATCATGAAACTGACCTCATGGCCCATTGTTAGTCAGTGGTTCTGGTTTCAGTCATTATGCAAATGTACTGTTTATAAAGTTGGAAACCTGCAGTCAGCTGAGACTGAAGAAGTCACTTGAATGAAGTGATGAAACGTTTCTCCCACTGAAAACGCTACGTCCAGATGAACAGATTCAGCTTTCTGGGACTACTATAGAAATGTAGTTTGTTTTTGCTTTTTTACAATGAGTCTACAGTAAATAAATAAATAAATGTTCTGTGAATGAACAAAAACTTTCTGGACAGTGAGCTGCCAGAACTTTTTCTGTAATTTTACACATTTATTTCTTACAATTTAAGCCCAAAGAGTCGTGCTCACAGACTTCTTTCATTTACTACGGCGGCGTTTCTTTGTTAGAAGAACTGAGATGTGCGGTTGAAACTGCATTTTTTCTTATATGAAGATATCCCAGGAATTAAATGTGTAGTTAAACTTCTTTACACTGACAGAAAGGGGAGTTTCACTGGTCCAGCTGTATGTGGCTCTTGATGTAAAATGAAGTTGACATCCCTGACTTAAGGTAAGGTTAGAATTGCATTTTAACCACATGCTAAACAAGCATAGTTTCAGAAACTAAAATAGCTTACTTTTCAATTCAGCTCCCTTTTGTGCATTGACTTCACTTCTTCTCCTAAACAGGACACTGGCAATCTTATGTGTAATGAAAGATTAAGTGAAGACGTACGAAAACCCCTTTTCCAGGTCACAGCACACTACTGTGGATGTGGCTCTCGTCTTTGTAACATGCTGATGTGTTTGTCCTTAGTTTTATGAATAGACACAATCCTTCAAAAACTATTCAGTTCATATTCTGGGTGTTTACTTTAGCAATATTTATGTGTCACATATCTTTAAGCTAAGTTTTGTTAAAAACTCGTGGTTTGTACACCATGTAATGCATGGCCACAGCCAGGGCTGGAGTTTAACATCAGAGTTTCAGTGTGCTCGTTAAACTTAGGATCAGGACTTTTTCATAGTGAGTGATCTAAACCATGCAGCGACATATTAATGACTAACCTCTGGCTGTGGATCAGCCCGGTCTCACAGCAGTTAAACAGTCATGAAAAATTCATCTTTTTTTTTGTGTTCATGGACATTTCAGGTGAGTGAGCATGAAATTTTAAGTAATGCATTTCAATAGGAAATATATTTCATGTCACAAGCATGTTTTTTTTTTTTTTGTAGAGAAAGCAGCAAGCTGTCACCATAGTAACCAGTAAAACAAAGTTTTTAAAAAAGTGGCAATTGTTGTATTTTAATCCAAACCATGATTAAAAAAAATTAAATGATTGATGAAAAATTGTGATTGTATGACTCAAACTTAGATCTCCAGCATGAAAGTCAGGATGATTTACTCCTCCAACCTCTGAATGTGGACTTTTTCTTTCCTTTAAAACACATGAGAGCAGACTGATGAAAAATTGTGTTCAGTTACAAAACATAATGATGGGAAATTTGTGTAGAGGAACACAATAAATGCAAAATTTGTGTCCAGCAGCACAAATAAAGAGATTAAAGGTTGTGCCTGCAAACTGCCATGAGACCAGGTTGTGTGGATGGAATCGCCTCAGACATTCTCTCGGCTGAATCATCATCTTCCCTGTGCTAATCTCTTTATATTATAATGTAAATTTTATATATTAGAAATCCTTTAGTCAGAACATGCTCCATGTTTGGATGTCAATAAGGTAGCCAACTTCCTGTTAACTTCTAACTCTGCAACATCCTCTTTTTCATGGATACCTGATCATTTTATTGGAATTAGAGGACTTTAGACTGTTTTTAACTCTGAGTGTTGCCTCAGTGCTCGTTTGCTTTTGGGAGCTGAAGCAGCATTTGGACCTGGAAATGACTAATAATGTCAGACTTAACAAGCAGATATTAATTCAGAGGAAACAAACAGTTAGCTTGGAGTCAGGGACTTATTTTGGGATTTTCTTTTATTTCATCTTTTATTCTGTTTACTTTTTTTTTTGCCTCATTCTTTTTCTGCCTCTGCAGTCCCAGATTGCTTCAGAGACCAAAGAAGAGTGAGCGCTGCAAAGTGTGTATTTGCACAATATGTATGTTTGACAGCTCACTGTACAAATGTAGAACAGATTGCTTCTCTCGTCTCTTTGATAGGTGTATCTGTCTATGCAGTCGTTTACCTTCTCATTTATCTGCACAGCAGTGTGTGTGTGTGTGTGTGTGTGTGTGTGTGTGTGTGTGTGTGTGTGTGTGTTAAAGTGTACTAAGCTTACAGTAAATGCGCATGTGTGTATTTGTCATACTGTGTTACTCGTTCACATGCGGCCTCTGGCAGCCATTTATTCGTTCAATCTGTCAGGTGTGAGCCTGTGCGTGTCTCACCATACTGGAGTTGTCAAACTGGTTTACAACAGGCAGTGTTTGTGTGCAAGTGTGAGCTCTGTGTGATGCTGATTAAAAGTGAGAGGTTTCTGATTGCCTCGACCCTCCGTGGAATTATTAGCATAGCATGCGTGCGCACACACACACACACACACACACACACACACACACGAGTAATTGAGCATTTCTCTTCGACATCACATGTAACAGGATCCAGTCCAGGAGCTCAATAGTGAGCTAACAGACTAACACTTTGCTGTTTACTCTCCATATTTAAATTTATGCAGATGAGCGAAGCAAAAGATGAATGAGCTTGTTTGTGCTTGAAGGCCGGAGTCTTGCTCTCTGTCATCTCCCAGTTAAGACCTGTTTCAAAGTGGGACTCTGGAGGGTGCCAGGCTTATGCCTCATAAGATTTACAGAAAGGCTTCAAAAACAAGTACAGTCAGTTCAAATTTTACCTTCTAATTCATCACAGAATGTGGGGAGTTTATCCATGAAAAGCAGCAATTGGCTGGTTCGTGCTCCCTCAGCGTGCACCTGTCGGCTGTTGGCTGTCCAATCATCAGCACTGTGATCTGATGGCAAAACAATTGTACACAGACACAAAAATTTAGAGCCGTTTATCCAGCAGCGGTCTGACAGAACTGAATAACATATTGGACCTTTCTGAATTTTTCAGGGTTTGTCTGGACAGAAGCTAGGGAAGCCTACTTTTACATGTAGAGTTGTCAGGCTGGCACCAATCAGCTTCTTGGAATCACCTGCACACCCATTAACACATTCACTCAGTCAGCCAATCAGACAGGCTCACCTGAAGCACCTTACATACAGGTTCCCAGAGAGCTTTAGCACATCATACACAAACACAATGGCCCTCATTTACTACGATGTGTGTGGAATCATTCTCACTCCACACAAACAACTAAATTACTGTCACATTTATGAAACATGTGCATCGGCCTATTTTGCTCTTACTGTACCACTGTGTGCGTGTTAGTAAATCAGAATCATTCCAAACCAATCTGCATACTGCCACGCTCCCATGTCTCTATGTAAGGATACACATTTACGTCCAACTGAGGTGGAGAAAGTGAAAGAAGAAAACAAGCCTGCACATCTAAGGCAAGAAAATGTGAGAAAGTCCGACTGAAGAAACGGAAACAACTGTATGCAAAGTACAAACCAGGAAAGGTGCAGCTTTCCAAAGTGTTTCCATCACAGTATAAAATGATGTGCACAGAGAAAAACAGAAGAAAAACAGAAGTAGGTTAAAGAGACTGTGGTGCAAATGTCTGTTACACAGGAAACAGTAACATAAAACACATTAAATAAAAAACAATACATACAAAAATAACTTGTACAGCTGAGGTGTGCTCAGCTATTGCACTGTATCCATGTATTATGTATGTATCATGTGCATTATGAATTTAACAGTCTGATGGCGGTTGGGTTTAATTTATGGAAAGTACTCCACCCGAGCAACGACTTTTAGGAGTCCAAAATGTGTCCTCCGGCCTTTTTCATAGTTCTAGTAATTGTTGGGATAGAATGGATTCTATCTACTATTTTCTAGTTTTACTGACCACTTAAGGCACTTCACACTACAAGCCATATTCACCATTTTCATGCATATTAATACAGCACCATATTACATGCACTTAAGGGCTTTATCTACCTTACATTTACACCTACAGCCAATTTGGAATCACCAATTAATCAAACATGTCTTTGAGCTGGAGCACCCGAGGAACACACACACACACACACACCACAGAGTCATTTAGGCATTTCAGCATAAACAAACCCAGAACCTTTCTTCAGGCGACAGTGATGACAACACGCTGCCCACATAGAAGACAGTGCCTCCTTTTTCTCAGCGTCTGCTCTGCAGGAACGGACCATTAGAGTTCCTAGAAGTCCGTTTCTGGGGTTTTATTTTAGCTTCTGCTATGGAGCAGAAGGCTTTTGAAATCTGACTGACGCAGGTGTACACTGATTGATTGAACTCATAAATGCAGCACTGGCAACCACTATTAAAAATGAAACAGCAGTGAAGTCAGTGAAAGAGGAAATACAATTTTGACTCAGCTCAACTAGGCTCCTACCGTACAGCAGTGTAGAGAGAAAATGAGGAGGCTGGATGAGGATTACAAGAATAATAAACAACAAAAAAGGTGATGTTGCAGCTGGTCAGCTGTTACATTATTTAAGGGTTGCTATTAGCAGTGCAAATGCAAAGAGAAAATAAGGTTTGTAGTTCCAGGGAGCACTTACCTCCAGGTATTCCTGAGAACAGTTTGGTCTGAAAGCTTCTAATCCTCCTGGAACTTGGTTTCTCTGACGGAAACTCATCTTTAGCCAAACACATCGTGTCCTATCTGTCTTTTCATGCGACTGCAGAGTTTTACAATCAAAGAATAACTAATAACTCACTGAACATGTTCCAAAACTGCAAGAAAAGCAGGATTAGAAACTCTCACAGGTGCATTCAGTGCCACCTTATAGTCTCGTTAATCCCCATTCCTTTGCCGTTACCTTACACCTCTGCAAGTATGTGCTAATTACTGAACTGAAAGCAGCAAGTGTTCAGACATTTCATATGTATACTGTTTATGTTGCTGTGCTTATGGTGCTGGAGGAAACCAAAGGAGACAAACAGTTTGTTCATTATTCTCATATCCTCATAATGACTGCATGCTTGATGCGTCACCATCTGGCACACGCACACACACACACCGCTGTGATAATGCACCCATTGAATCTAATGACAACACACCGCTTGTCGTAATGAGACTCCAGTTTGTTTCATACAAATCCAAAGCAAAGCATGATGGGTAATCTGGCTTGTTGGTAATAATTAGCTTCTTGTCGCTGTGGAAACGACTCAAGTGTTTGTCCCGACAAGCGGTTTACCTCCATCAGAGGAAGGATGCTTTTGAAACAAACAGCACACAGTCGCGGTCCGGCGTCTCCTCGACTCAGCTGGAAAAAAATGTGATGTCGGGTTGCCAGATAGTAAATAAAGAACCTGCTGGGTTGCCAGGTCATCAGTGAAACTCTCCTCCTGCAAATTGGGTTGTAACTCAGCACGGTGAATCATGTCAAGTGCGTGTGAGTGTATCTGTGAGCGTGTGTGTGTGTCGTGCTCAGAGAGAGGCACTTGAACTAAATTGCCCCCCTGGTACCCACAATGCATCTGGCGCTGGCAGGAGTGGGTGTGCGTGTATGTGTGTTAAACGTCACGATGCCTCAGTGTAACACACAGACGATGCTTTGTGACCCCCCCACCACCACCACCGTTTCCCTGGTAACCGGCAGGGAACTTCTAAAAGCTTTTTCATGATCCTAACTTCATTATCTTGTAATGTCAGGATTGGAATCACGTTACCAAATTTACTCTTTTTCAAACAGTTTATCAAACATCATCTCACAAACAGAACAGTTTTCCTTCAATTTTTGCATCATTTCATGAATTGAAGTCATCAAAACAACTTGTGGAATCCTTCAGGATGCTCAGAAAGAGCATTTTCCATTCTTTCTAGTGCTGTCCCAGTCTCTGTGTGCCTTCAGTGCTGCACACCACTGTTGCCCCTCCGCCCACCTGTTGTGCATTTGCGTGGCTGTGTGAACGGATAGGTTTCTTTGGGGTTTTAAGGACTTCTTTTTTTTTTTTTTTAGCCTGTCATGTCTGGGAGCTCTTGCATTCAGAATCTGGATCTGAGTCACTGTTGTGCCAAACATATTTGCTTTTCCAAGATGAGCTCTATAGACTTCATAGGCTCCTCTTGTTTATGTTTTTTTCTGATTTTATTTTTTTATTCATTTCTATTATTATTCTCAAGTGTATGTGTAATATCGCAATGCCAGAGTTGACAGGCAGGAATAAAAAGAGTAAGGAAAAAGGGGCGAGAACAGGTGAAAAGATAAGAATAAGAGGACAGAATACAAGTAGAAAACCACAATGAGTCTCCAACTGCTGCACGTGTAAAAAAAACCCCAAAAACATACAAAACACAAGCAGCGCCTGGAAAGAAAAAATAAAAAATGAAAACAGCATGAATACACAAACCAACAATCTAAATGTGTGCGTGTCTGCGAGTGTGAGTGTCTGTATATGTGTGTTTGTCACGAAATGTACTTGATAATGAGGGTGAAAAGTCACAACAACGCCCGCCCAGGAGCCAGAGGCAGACAGAGAAAGATCCAGGAGACCTGGGCCATCCGCAGCCCCCCAAGAGTACTGAAGACCAGAGGCCACACATCTCGATGGCAACTGCATGCCCACCCCAGCAGAAGAAGGAGAGACAGAGCTCTCATGGCCAAAGGGTGAGAGCCCCAGAGAACCAGCGGCAACGGGCGGTCCCCCCCCCGCCAGAGGCCAGCATCACAGCAGGATCATAGGGGTAAATGGTCAATCCACACACTGCTATTCCACTACAATGCTGCTGCTGGCACCTTGTTTTAATAGATTCACACTTTGAATTAGTGTGTCATCAATGACAGCAGCTCATCGGAAAAGAAGGATGGAAAATGGCCTTCATTTACTTATAAATGCTGCTGCCTGCGAGCTCCAAGCATCCATAAAACATTGTTCAGTATTTTTTATTCTACATCGTCAGAAATATTATCACAAATTTTCTTGAAATATCGTGATATCATTTTGAGGCCACCCCTGCTTCTCACTGCATCTTTTGGCTGACATACCCCTAATCACTCACCTGTCGTATTTAGGATTCGCTTTTCCACCCACTCTCCCCCACACCATACAAGCTTTAGCACATTCAGGCTCAGGATCAACCAAATATACCTGCCACCTTACACTGAAAATTGTTGCCAACCTCAGCTGTGTGCATGCCTCAGTTAAACACACAGCTGGCCCATATGTTCCTGGGTTTGCCTGTTGTTTGGCTATTTGGGAGCAGAATCCTTATATACGTTTCTATTCTGGAGTTTATTGAGTGCCGTGTCTCTCACTTTATATCATCTCTGGTTTCTCACATCTCACATCAGCCAATGACACATCCTGCTCAGTTCACTTACAGGTGTAAGTCACAAATATGAATGTTGTAAAACACATTTTTAAGTTTAAAAGTAACAGTAATACAGTAATAGAGCTCCAACAGTTTCTGAAAATGGAAGAGTGTGCAGATAAAAACAGGGACAGCAGCATCCCCATTAAAGTGGTGTTTTTGTTCTGTGTGTAGAATGGAAACCCTGTTTCCTTGAAATCAGTATCTGAGAGTTTTCACTTTTATATACAATAGCAGTCAGTTATTCTCAGAAAAATACAATTTTGCTCGGTTGCTTTGGCTCAACTCTTCAATGAAGGTTCAAGTCGTCGAAACAATGTGTGAAATCCTTCCAAACTGTTTACTTGTGCACAACAGAAAGTGTTTCTCGTTGTTCTTTAGCATTTGCAAACATCTTAGCACATTTAGGCCACTAACGGAGCACAACTGACCAAAGTTTAAACACATATTGGCTTCATATATCATGTTTTTGTGATATATTCTGCATGTGCTAGCATTATTTCATCATGAATGTGATCACATGCAGAATAGTCTAAAGAACTGTCAAAATGTACTGAGGCCACAGATGCAAGTCATGGGTATTTTAGGGCATATTTATGGAGACCTTGAGTACAACAGAGACAGGGACTCAGAGACAGGGACGAAAGCCTGTCCATGAAGGAGGAGGAGGAGCATGGATGTGTGGCATTGCAAAAAGGGAAGGATAGCAGAATATAGGGAGTTGCAGAGGAGATGCAGTGGATGGATGTGGCATAATGCTGGTTCTTCCCCTGAGAGCATTAATGAAAGAGTCTCCACTGATTCTCAAGCAATTCAATTCAATTCAATTTTATTTATATAGCGCCAAATCACAACAAAAGTCGCCTCAAGGCGCTTTATATTGTAGGGTAAAGACCCTACAATAATACAGAGAAACCCCAACAATCAAACGACCCCCTATGAGCAAGCACTTGGCAACAGTGGGAAGGAAAAACTCCCTTTTAACAGGAAGAAACCTCCGGCGGAACCAGGCTCAGGGAGGGGCAGCCATCCGCCGCGACCGGTTGGGGGTGAAGGGAGAAGGACATGCTGTGGAAGAGAGCCAGAGATTAATAATAGCTCATTAAATGCAGAGAGGTGTAAAAACACGGTGAGAGAAAGAGAAACACTCAGTGCATCATGGGAAACCCCCAGCAGCCTAAGCCTATTGGAGCATAACTAAGGGAGGATTCAGGGTCACCTGATCCAGCCCTAACTATAAGCTTTATCAAAAAGGAAAGTTTTAAGCCTAATCTTAAAAGTAGAGAGGGTGTCTGTCTCCCGAATCCAAACTGGTAGCTGGTTCCACAGAA
>VUQS01076192.1:33506-45213 GCA_015108495.1 Heterochromis multidens
CCAAATGTTTTATTCACAAAGGTGAATAGCTTAAAAACAAAGCCTTTCTTAGTATCTCTGTGGTAAAATACTAATTGCAGCAAAACAGAAGATAAGAATCTTAATCACTAACCTAAAGATCCTAGCAGGATTTAAACCTACCAGATATGAAGACAGCTGAGGATGGCAAAGAGAAGTCCAGAGATTATTGACATAGGAATGGCCAAAAACACTGTGACTATCCTGTAAATCCAAACCCTGGACACCTCAAACAGGGCATGGCTCCAGATCCACACTCTGTCCCCACTGCGCACTGACACTGGCTCAGCTATCACATCCTCAAACGTCACCTGAAGACACAAAGAGAAACGGATCCTAGTGCTACCAAGGCAAACCAATATGTAGTGTTCTTGGTGGGCTTGATTCAATTTTTTCAGATAAATTATATCCACTGGAGAGCTGTGCAATCAGCAAAGCATCTTCTTGGTCCCATGTGCCAATGTTTTAGTGTTTTCTTTTTTCTCAGCTAATGTGCTGTATGACACTGTACAAATGGGCCATAAGATAAAGCTTAATAGAGCTACTGCAGAAGAATTCAATACCTTAAGGCAATCATTGATACCTCGGGGGTCTCTGGCATTAATCAGAGGCTTGGTATCACTGATTTCCACTAGTGTAGATGTGTGAATGTTTTCCTCCTCTTCCATAGCAGGAGTGGCCTTCCACAGCGTCTGACGTTCCTCCCCATTTTCAAATTCTTCAGGGTCACTGGAGTCCCCCAAGTCTATGTCCACTTCCTCTGAATCTTCCCCTTTCATCATGGCGTCAATTTAGATGAAATCAAAACACAATCAAAGAAAAGCAGAGTGGGAAATTCTTACTTTACTAACAGTCCAGACTGCGTGAGGCAACTGACTGGAACAGCCCAGCTGGCTGTGTGGGGAGGTTATATTGGGAACATTACAGTGCCCTGGGTGGTATTTGCAGATGGTCTTTCAAGTGAAGATCATTTTCCCGTGCTGTGGGAAGATATGGGAGGAGGATATAAATAATATGGGCATGGACAGAGATAGCTTTGTATGCACTGATACACCCAAGTGCAACTCTGTTCATACAGAAAGACACAAAAGGTACAAAGGTTTTATTTAAATGGCAACTATTCACAATATAAATCAACACAGGAATTTTTGCAATGTAAAGACCTTACAATATCATGGATTGAAACCAAATGATTTTCTTCATCTTTTGCTTTAGTTTTTTGTAGTACAACAAGGCAGAGATACAGAACACAAAAAGATTTGACCAAAAATATGTAGTGACAGTGGAATTACTGTCTTGCTGATTTTAAAATGTTATTCATTTCCTAGTATACTTTACTTCTGAATGAAAAAATGCTTAAACTGCAAGACAATACTGCCCCTCTCTGGCATCTTATGGAAATTAACTACTTCTCTTTGCCTCATTCCTAATCTAAACACTGACCTGCTATCCATTTGTGTACAAGTAATATTTACATCATGGTTCACTGTTATCAGTAGGTCAAATACTCATCCACTGAGTTAGACCATATAAAATACATAAAACTAAGCAACACATACGCAAGAGTTACTAAGAAACAAAATCTATACAGTAAATACTGTCATGGTCCAGCTCATGAGCTATGAAAACAAAATGAGAAACACAGTTTTAATCAAAATGTATCCAAATATTTATCAAAAGAAGCAAAAACCATAATAAACATTATGTTGTGTATTAGTGTTATCAGTGTGTCAGCAGCTGGGTGAATGTTTGAATGTTAGGTGTATGATGTTGTACAGTGTAGAACCTAAAATAACAAGGCCTACACCAACCAAGCAAATAGCATGGTGCTGGGTGGATGGAGAGAGAGCAAAAACTGAGGAAGCCAGCTCTTAGAGACTGGCCAGGGTCTCCCAGCTGCATTCATTAACTCCGCCTACAAGGAACCTGCAAGGCAGCACAGACGGACAAACAGGGCGGAACAGGGGCTGTCACAATGCATACGTTAGGATTTACATAATGGCACCTTACAGTTCTTATTAGGCATTCCATAGGTTGCTTAGCTAAATGAGTTTAAGATGAGCAAATTTAATCTAATGATCAAAACTTAACATATTTAATTTGTTAAGAACATGGCAGTGATGTGATCCTATTATCTTCCTATCCAAAATGTAATTGTACAATTGTGTATGTGGCTTGATTATTGTTTTAACCAAGAGATTGCACAATAACCTAAATGTGAAAATGTGATAGAATGAATTAAACTATTTGCAGTATAAAATGGTAGACAGTTTTTAACGGGTGGTTTCAATTGATGTTTTCCTATCTGCAAAAAAAAGCACATAAATCTTAAAATTGAGGGTAGTAATCATATGTTGATTAATATTAAGAGTAATGCATTAAAAAGTTTTACTCTTTCCAATACTTACAAACTGTTCAAAGCAAACAAAATGGAAAAAAAAATCTGATCTGAAAGACTGAATGAACGTGGTACTACGTAACAACCTGCTATCAAGTATATAACAAACTGTACATTTGTTCAGAGTTGGGGATAAGTGCTCTACTCTGTGATGAGCACTGGACGGTCTCCATGGTAATGATCATTTCTGCCTGCTGGATGGAGATAGAGAGAGAACATAGTGTATGGATGACAGTGAATTTCCTGTGTTGGTGCAGGAGACAATGGTATGCTAATGGACTGCACACTCCACCAGATGGAGTTTGTTTGTTACCGGCTGCACAGGTGAGGTCAGCAGAGGGTGAGTGTATGTGTGAAGAAAAGAGATAGGGAGAGACGGGAGAAGTAACCAAGAGGGAAAGATAGAAAAAGAAACACAAAATTCCCAGCTCATTGAATAATGCTATTCTTACCCCAAGAGTAGACATGATTCTGGGGGCTTGCAAGATAAGATAAGCTTCAGTTTAAAAACTAATCTGGAGCAGTACTGTCAATCTGAAAATAATATTTATCATTGTCATGTTTTCTGTAATATATGTTTTTATGGAATTTGTATGTGAGAATTCCAGCTGTTTATATAACTTACAATTCTTACCTTCTTTTATATAAATTTCATGTAGTATAAAACCCACTGAAGATATGGTGTCACAGCTTAAGTATTTTTAAATAAAGCTATTTAAAATTTTAAAAAGTATATCTTAAAAAATATTTTCAGATATTATTAATATGAGGGTTTAAGGGTTCAATGACAATAAAAATGTTTGGCAAGGCATCTATAGTAACACAGATGCCTCCATTTTTGGGTTCATTCATTCATAGTAGGGTATAATGGCAGTCAGAACTCTGGCATATATACTGTAGTAAATCAAATGGTCTTTTTGGACTTTGTTTTATTTATCCTTCCATTTGGCAGCGAACACCAGTGAAGTGTCAGAGGGTCCATCCCCCATAGGATAGTCAGCCCCAGGTTGGCATAGTGACATCTGTAGTCAGCAGATTCCAGGACTCCAACTTCTCAGCAGAGGACCACATGAACCATCGCCTCCTCATCCCTGATGATGTCGGCTTCTAACTTCCTGTTTCCTGTCTAGTAAACCTCTTTTATGGGGACTGTGAGGGTGTGGTTTGATCAGATTTGGTTGAGAGTGACCCAGCGATATACGCACACAGCACGGCAAGTGTCATCATATTCTGAGTCAAATTTTCGCGTGCATGGAATTATGTGAAATCCTCTTTTTAACTGATGTCTACCGACTTCAAACTAGTAGGAATAAACATAGACAAACAGCATTGTTTTGTTACAACACCAACCATACATGTTGTGTCCAATCATAATGTGCAAAGATGCTACATCATAGCATCATTTTCTCTTATAGACCAAAAAAGAGGAAAATTGTTTGTGCAATCACAGACACACAATAATCAAATTCATATCGCTGAGTGCAGAAATGTTATGTGTTTGTTTTAACTAATCTAATATTTTGCTAAAGCTCAGATCCTCTTCTGCCAGCAGTAGCAGCTTATGTGGGATACGAGGGATGTCAGACAGTGTTCCTCCTCAGCACCTGTCAGTCCAGCTGTTTTCAGTACAATGGGTCAGACTGACCATTATGTCATTCTTCCCACAGTATCACGTATGAATCTGCTGTGGGTCAGTTTCAATTTCATAATAATACAGATTCACTGGACATGAAATTAGTATTAATATTAACATAAAGTCCCAAATCAGTATTAATGAGCAAAACAGCTCTGATACAATGTATTGACATCCCAGTACTACTTGGCATGAATCTATAACAGAAAAGTTTAAAATATTTTTTTTTTTGTTTGTTTTGGGTTTTTTTGTTAGAAATAAAGCATTTGGCAGCAAACACTTGTTCAAATATAGTTATTTGGCCAAGTAGATTAGACAGCACTAACTCCATAAAAGACTGGTGGTTGCTAACCATCTACATTATGCCAAGCAGGGGACTTCCTGTCAGTGAAGCACTGTTCCTCTTGCTGCTGCTCCCTAAGCAAGATTATCTGAGTGAATTATTTGATTTTACATAATTTGACCAGATGTGTTAATTTGCAGGCAATTTGCAGAGCTCCTTACATCTTATCACATGGCTAATTGGCATTCCTTTGGTTTGAAAGGCTAAATGGAGAGGCTAAAAGCAGAAACTAATGACTCAGTGAAGCCAATTTCAAAAAGGACATGCAGAGAGGAAATGGAAATGAAAAGGAGGAAAGGAATCATCATTTTAAATGTCAGAAAAATAACCTGTATTCCTAATTAGATTCTTGACTCCCTTAACTTATTTCACTTTTTAAATTACATTTTCAAAAAGATTTTAAAAATCAGTTTTTAAATTCTGAATTCAAAGAGGGTTTTTTTTTTTTGAGTGTTTAATGTTGGTTTACATGAATCAATTTTCCATTTGAATTATTTACTGGAAAATTATTATTTTCCAATACATAATAATTATTAGCAATAAATAATTGAAATTATAAATTTGAATTATTTATTGCCCCTCCACGAATCGTCACCTTATAACAGTGGAGGGGTTTGTGCGTTCCAGTGATCCCAGGAGCTATGTTGTCAGGGGCAATTTGCCCCTGGTAGGGTCTCCCAAGGCAAATTGGTCTTGGGTGAGGGGCCAGACAAAGAGGGATTCAGATAACCCCTATGTTGAGAAAAAAACCAAGGATCCAGTGAACCCTGCCTGGTACAGGGTTATCAGGGTCCTACCCTGGAGCCAGGCCTGGGGTAGAGGCTTGAGGTGACCGGGCCTTAGCCCATGGGACCCAGCTGGGCCCAGCCCAAAGAAGCTACATGGGTCCGTACTCCTGTGGGCCTACCACCTACAGGAGGGCCTGTAGGGGTTTGGTGCTTTGTGGATCGGGCAGTGGTCAGAGGTGGAGGTCCCGGCTTCCAAAACTGGCTTGTGGCACATGGAACATCACCTCTCTGGTGGGGAAGAAGCCTGAGCTGGTGCATGAGGTTGGGAGATACCGACTAGATGTAGTCGGGCTCACCTCAATGCAGGCTTTGGAACCAGTTTCCTGGAGAGGGGTTGGACTCTGTTCCACTCTGGAGTTGCCTAGGTGAGAGGCAGCGGGCAGGGTTGGTTATACTTGTATACCCCTGGTTCACTGCCTGTACATTGGGGTTTTCCCCAGTGGATGAGAGGGTTGCTTCCCTGTGCCTTTGGGTTGGAGAACAGGTAAACTGACTCTCATTTGTTCCTATGCGCCAAACGATAGCTCAGAGTACCCAGCCTTCTTGGAGTCATTGGGTTGGGTGCTGGGGAGTGCTCCATCTAGGGACTCCATTGTTCTGCTAGGGGACTTCACTTTGTAATCGTATCATAAGATGTGCATCTTGGACACTCGTGTAGCGAGAAGTGCTGAGCTGTCAACTGATCACCCCATGGTGGTGAGTTGGATCAGGTGGCAGGGGAAGATAATGGACAGACCTGGTGTGCCCAAATGCATAGTGAGAGTGTGCTGGGAACGTCTGGCAGAGGCCCCAGTCTGTGAGATCTTTAATTCCCACCTCCGGCAGAGCGTGCATTCTGAGGAAGGCTGGGGACATCGAGTCTGAGTGGATCATGTTGCACACCTCCATTGCTGAAGCTGCTGCAAGGAGCTGCAGCGGCAAGGTTGATGGTGCCTGTTGTTGCAGTAATCCCAGAACCAGATGGTGGATACAGAAGGTGAAAGGAGCCGTCAGGCTGAAGAAGGAGTCTCATCGGGCTTGGTTAGACTGTGGGACTCCAGAGGCAGCTGTCAACTGTCACTCAGGAGGGGGAAGCGGTGCTCTACTCACACTGTATAGAGTAGTAGTGGAATGCTGCTGACCTCAACTGAGGATATAGTCAGGCAGTGGAAGGAACACCTAGGGGATCTCCTCAATCCCACAGTGATGCCTTCTGTAATGGAAGCAGTCTGGGGATGAGGGGGACGGCTCACCTATCGCTGGGGGTGAGGTCACTGATGAGGTGGATGAGATTCGCCCTGAGTTCCCAAAGTCTCTGGATGTTGTAGGGGTGTCCTGGCTGACACATATCTGCAATATTGCATGGAGGTCTGGGGTGGTGCCTCTGAATTGACAGACTGGGGTGGTGGTTCCCCCATTTAAGAAGAGGGACTGGAGGGTGTGCTCCAATTAGGGGTATCACACTGCCCAGCCTCCCCGGAAAAGTCTATTCCAGGGTACTGGAGAGTCCGTCCGTTAGTCGAACGTTGGATTCAAGAGGAACAATGTGGTTGTCGTCCTCGTTGCGGAACACTGGACCAGCTCTTCATTCTCTTGAGGATATTTAAGGGTGCCCAACCAGTCTGCATGTGTTTTCTGGACTTGACCGCATCCCTCATGGTATCCTGTGGGGGGTGCTTCGGGGGTATGGGGTGTCTGGCCAGTTGTTACGGGCCATTCGGTCCCTGTATAACCCAAGCGAGAGCTTGGTTCATATTCCCGGCAGTAAGTCGGACTCGTTTCCGGTGGGTGGCCTCAGGATTTCATCTTTGCTTTTCACAGATGATGTGGTACTTTTGGCTTCTTCAGGTGGTGACCTCCAGCTTTCAACGGAACGGTTTGCTGCCGAGTGTGAAGCAGCAAAAATGAGAATCAGCACCTCCAAGTCTGAGACTATGGTTCTTAGCCAGAAAAGGGTGGAGCGCCCACTCCAGGCCAGGGACGAGTTACTCGCTGGGTTGAGGAGTTCAAGTATCTCAGGGCCTTGTTCACAAGTGAGGGGAGAGTGGAGTGTGAGGTTGACAGACAGATTGGGACGCCGTACCGATCTGTTGTGGTGAAGAGAGAGTTGAGCATAAAAGCGAAGCTGTCAATTTACCAGTCAATTTGCGTTCCTACCCTCACCTATGGTCACAAGCTCTAGGTAGTGACCGAAAGAATGAGGTCGCGGATACAAGCAGCGGAAATAAGTTTCCTTCGAAGGGTGGCTGGGCTCTCCCTTAAAGATAGGGTGAGGAGCTCGGTCATTAGAGAGGGACTCAGAGTAGAGCCGCTGCTCCTCCACATTGAAAGGAACCAGTTGAGGTGGTTTGGCATCTGATTAGGATACCTCCTGCACGCCTTCTAGGTGAGGTATTCCGGGCATGTCCTACCAGGAAGAGGCCCTAGGGCAGACCCAGGACTTGCTGGAGAGCTTATCTCTCTCGGCTGGCTTGGGAACAACTTGGTGTCCCCCTGGATGAGCTGGAAGAGGTGGCTAGGGTGAGGGAAGTCTGGGCTTCTCTGCTCAGACTGCTGCCCCTGAGACCCAAACCCAGATAAGTGGTAGAAAATGGATGGATGGATGGAATTATTTATTGATGGATTAATAGTTCATTTGGAAATAATTTTTTAGAATTGTTCTTTTTCATTTTTAATAAAATATCAAATAATGAGTTACTTCATTAATGTCTAAATAAATTGAACAATTTAGAAAGTAATTTATAAATGAATTTACTAATGCATAATTTTATTGTACAAATTATTACTAATTCATGAAATGATGGTGAAATTGATTGCAATTCCCGTGGTTACTGGGGTCCTTCATACAGTTTACACATAAAGACTACCAAGAGTGGAACGTACATAAAATAAGATATTTGTCTCATAACACAAATTTAAAAATGCCATAAAATAAATATAACATAATAGAAATAATCTGGCACATAACACCTTGTCAAATCACAGTTTTATTTTTCAATAGCCTTAAATAGTTTTTAAACTGTCAGAATACCTTTTGTTCTAATTGCTCAAAAGCAAACACTTTTATTTCTCAAAATGACAAACAAGTTGCATTTGTTTTGTATTGTTGCTTTCAGACAATAATTAGTCTATCGATCCTGAATGAACTGGGCAAGAGGTTATGATCTCTGAGCTCTGTGAACAATGTTAAATGGCTGTTATGTTACATGTGTACATGCACTTCTGAGGAAACTGAGAAAATGTTGTTACTGTATCAGAGGAAGGTCTGGCAAAACAATATGGTTCACACCATCTGACAGCACCATCAATCAAACCTTCTCCCTTTGATTCTTCTGAAGTGATTCTCCTATTATGATGTCAAAGCATCATTCATCATTTTGTGTAACAAAAAAGCAGGCCTTCCAGCAAACAGACAGCACCAGGTACAGCAAGCGGAAGAATGCTAGGTCTTCTCAGTATACTTACTATTTAGTACAGCTAGATAACGAATCACACTCCAAGCAATCAATTTTCAATTTCTCTTTTCTAAGAGTGGGTTTATGTTTAATCTACAATAGATGTGATCGTCTTGATTTAATAAATGCTACCATTAATGTAGGAGGTCCTCCACTTTAATTAGCAACTCTATATTCATTTGGAATATAAATATATTATATTATATTCATAAAACTGAGTCACACAGATTGGAAGCGGGGAGATGAAACAAGCAGTCAGATCTTTGAACTGTATTTCATCAGCATTACTGCCCATTATTTATGTTGTTTTGTTGCACAAAATACTTGATATTGAAACACACACACACACACACACACACACACACACACACACATTAAAATTTAAAAATTGATATAAGGGAAGAAGCCATAATGCCATGGTGCCTTTTTGAGCTTATGTGTTTCTAAATACATAAATCCATCAAATGCATTACATCTAACATCTAAAAAAAATTGGACAGATTTAAATGATAAATTTTGAATTTTTTTTAAGACTGGAATTTTTTTTTTTAAGACTGGAAGAAAACTTGTGTTTAAAACACATCACAGATAGAGAACTTTAAATAACTTTGTTGCTCTTGATAACATATGGTATTGTGTACAATTTTAGACACTTGTTTTGATTCATACTAATCATGCAGTATCATTGGGGAGGTATCTGATCAATCCCAAATTCATTCTGCAGGAAAATAATGCTGGCATGTTCCAAAATCTGTAGATAACATTGATCTGTCATGGTCCTAGGGTTTGGGGTTGTTTTTGAGTTTTGAATTCTTATCTAATGTATTTGAGTGTAGGTTTCTGTTTGTTTTTATTGTTATTCTAGTGATTTAAATTTTGGTTTTGTGTTTGTTGAATTGTTGGATTCCTGTTTTCATTTTTTTTATTATTCTAGTAGATAGTGAGTTTTAGATTCCATTTTGTGATTCTGTGTTTTGGTTTGTGTCGTTATTATTTAGCAGTTTTAGTTCCCTCAGTGTGTCCCTGTGTGTTCTCTCCTCTGTCTTATCTTTCTATTAGTGCCTGCTCCCCTGTCTCTGTTATCTTGTCAAGTGTGAGTCTTATCTCAAATAATTAGAATATCACGAAAAAGTTTTTTTTTTTCCATAAACTAATTCTAAGCTCTAATACAGTCTAATACAGCATGACATGTAAAGTGAAATACTGAAATATTTCAAGCCTTTTTGTTTTTATTTTGATAAACATAGCTTATAGCTCATGAAAATCAGAACTCCAGTAATATTAAAAACAACTGATTTACAATACAGAACTTATGAAACTTATGTTCACTTACACACTCAGTACTTGGTTAAGGCTCCTTTACCATGAATTATTGCATTAATGCAATGTGGCAGCGATCAGCTTGCAGCACCGCTGTGGCCCAGGTTGCTTTGATAGCATCCTTCAGCTCATCTTTTATTTTTGCTGGTGTTTGTCGCTCTTGACAATACTCCATAGATTCTCTGTGGGGTTCAGAGTCGGCTGGCCAATCAAGCACAGTATTAACATGGTCATCAAATTATTTGGTAGAAGTTTGGCAGCTGTAGGCAGAAAAGGAAACTGACATCTTTATAAAGGTTGTCAGCAAATGGAGTTCTCCCAAGCTCTTCATTCAACTTTTCTTGACAATCCTCTCAAGGCTGATGTTGCTTGCGTATCTTTTCCTATCATATGATCTTTCCATTAATATGTTTTGATACAGCACTCTGCAAACAGCCAGCCTTTTCATCATTCACCTTCCTGTGAACGGTGTCAATTATCCTCATCCGGACAACTGTCAAGTCAGCTGATTGTCGTTGTGTGTAATGAACTAGACTGAGAAAAACACAGTATTTTTACAGTTAGAATAACAATTTACTCAAACTCTTAATGAAATGTTCTAGTAATCTGAGATACTAGATTTCAGATTTTCATAAGCTATAAGCCATAGTGGCTCCATAGTGTATTGGTTTAGTTGCCTAACAAGTGAACGCTCCACAATTCAGTTCCGGGAGGAGCCACAAATTCCTTTCAGGTTGTGTCAGGAAAGGCAGCTGGCATCAAAAAAAACTTCCAAACAAACATGTGGAGCTACCTGCTGTGATGACCCCTTGCAAATAAGGGAGCAGCTGAAAGTAGCTTCTTTACGACCTATAAGCCACAATCATAAAAATTCATTCATTCATTCATTCATTCATTTTGAAAAGACGTTTCATTTTACATGTAATGAATACAGGGTATATGACCTATTACCTTTTTGATTTCAATTACAAAAAGAATAAATAAATAAAATTTTTAAAAAAGACTTTTACACAATATTGTAATTTCTTTTTAGATGCACTACAATAGTCTTGTGTTCTTCTTTGTCCGGTCATCTCTTTCCTTTGTGGACTTCAGCTTTACCTTTCTTGACTCTAGACTTTATCAGTTACGAAAGCTCACCTGAACCATTTTCATTATTGCACAAGTGTTCCTGAGACCAGACAGAATCTTTTATGTCTTTTATGAAGTGTGGCCTAAGGGTCAAAGGTCCCAACCATTCAGTATTGGTTTTCTGGCTCGTCCCTTGTGTACAGAGATTTCTCTGAATACTGTAAATCTTTTAATGATGGTATAAACCGTAAATCCTCAAATCCTTTGCAACTTCACATTGAAAATGTTAAATTGTTTATTTATCCCACACAGTCTTTAATAGATTCTTAAATATTTTTAAGCACCTTTCCGGTCTGAAATGTGTTCCTATTATCAAGTTCAAAATGTATTTATTTATTTAATTATTTATTTAATTATTTTTTCTTTCAGTTGGTCACATTAGGGATCTCCAAAGTGGATCATCTGCCTCTATCACACCCTATTGCTAGCATCCTCTTCTGCCATCTTCCGTCACACTGTGCATGTCCTCCTCCACTACTCCATAAACCTCCTCTGTGGTCTTCTTTTCCTTTGCTCTCTCTCTCTCTCTCTCTCTCTCTATATATATATATATATATATATATATATATATCTCTCTCTCTCTCTCTATATATATATATATATATATATATATCTCTCTCTCTCTCTCTCTCTCTATATATA